>BLSH010052296.1:621272-642569 GCA_018402905.1 Glandirana rugosa | reverse complement strand
CCCCCCCCCCCCCCCCCCCCCCCCCCCCCCCCCCCCCCCCCCCCCCAGCAAGTTATGGAAGTTATGTTAAGTTATAAATGTTTGTATAAAAATTCAATGTGCTTGAATACAATGACAAATAAAGTATCTTATCTTATCTTATCTAACCCTAGGTTCACACCCATGCATTTTTTACCTCGTTTTGCAGTTTGTAGAAATGCACTACAGTCCATTTAACATGGTTTCCTATGGTTGTAGTTCACATCTGTGCGATTTGCAGTGCTGCGTTCTTTGGAAAGAGTCAGGGACTTTTTTTCTCACTGCAGTTTGCATTTTGCATGCAATAGACTTCAGTGGAGCTGTACCAAAAGTGCAAGTGTTATTTTTTTTATGCGTTTTTACAGAGATTTTGTCACGATTTGTGTTTTGCATTTTTAAATCTGCCTAGTAACAAACCCCCCCCCCCCCAAAAGAAAATTTAAAAATGCAAATCACGACATAATCATGGGAAAAATGTGGTAAAAACGGGGTAAAAAAAAAGAGAAAAAAACGCAGAAGGCGCAGCCACATAGGTGTGAACCTAGACTTTAGGGGATTGTATTGTGTATGGTAAGTTTTAGAAAGTATCAAAAAAAGTCCAGTCTGATAACATGGCTGTCTTCGAGCTCTGTGAAGACATCTGGTAAATACAGAGAGCCAAACCCATAAATAGAAAAGATTTTCGGATGTTTGCACACAGGATTTCCCAAAAATGTCATAGTAATAAAGATGTAACATTTTATTTCTTTTTGGTAATTCTTGAAAGTTATAGTAGAGAATCCTAGCAGCTGCAGAATAACATGAATAGACTACAAAATGGTCTAGTGTAGGAATTATATATATTTCATAATTATTTTTCAAACAAAGCAGAGTTTTCCCATTCAATACTGAACTTCATTAGCAGGTAATATCTGCTGGTGGAATTTTCTGCATTAAAAAAAGCCATCAATACAAAGAAAGCAGCTAATACTAACCTTTTCCACTGAGGCCTGATTCACACCTATGCATTTTTAGTGCATTTTCAGATTTGCACAACAGTCCATTTAACATGGTTTCCTATGGAACACGTTCTGTAATGCAAATCTGCAAAATGCAAAAAGCACTAAAAATGCATATGCGTGAATCAGGCCTTAAGGCCCCTTTCACACTTGTGTGACTTGTTCTGCGACTTGGGATGGCAAAGTCGCATGACAAGTCGTACCCCATGATTTTCAATGAGTACTATTCATATTTGTGCGACTTAAAGTCCCACCGACTTCAAAGTATTCCCTGTACTACTTTGGTCCAACTTTGATGCAAGTTGAGGTCCATAGACCTCAAGTTTACACAGGCATTCCCTGAAATTGTAGCAAATCACGTGACTTTCAAGTTGCAGCAGTGTGAAAGGGGCCTGACTGTGTTGATGAAGAATTGCACTGCAATAAGATCTAACTTGCTGAAAGATCTTTTAGATGTGGTGGATGCCTGCCCCTTTTTCCCCACTGCACTATGAGGCTTTTTTTGCTGGCTGCTATATCCCTACTGAGGGATAGGGGAGGAAACCACAGAGTAGCTGCTAGCATCTGACACTCCCAGAAGTGTCATATGCTGAACATTCTTCAGGAAACTCGGATATTCAATGCAGTGGATTTAGATGGCATTGGCATCATGCACATACGTATTAATTGTTCTCTTTGCAGGGATGCTGTATTTTGTTTTGTTTTTTTAATAGTACAGTGCCTATAAAAGTATTTATACCCCTTGACAATTTTCCTCATTTTGCCATGTTACACCCAAAAATCTAAATGTATTGTACTGGGATTTTATGTGATAGACCAACACAAAGTGCCACATAATTGTGAAGTGGAAGAAAAATAATAAATGTTTTTCAAAAACTTTTACAAATAAACATCTGAAAAGTGTGGGGTGCATTTGTATTCAGCCCCCTTAACTCTGATACCCCTAACTAAAATCTGGTGGAACCAATTGTCTTCAGAAGTCACCTAATTAGTAAATAGAGTCCACCTGTGTGTAATTTAATCTCAGTATAAATAAAGCTGTACTGTGAAGCCCTCAGAGGTTTGTTAGAAAACCCCAGTGAACAAACAGCCTCTTGAAGGTCAAGGAACATACCAGACAGGTCAGGGATAACGTTGTGGAGACGTTTCAAGCAGGGTTAGGCCATAAAAAAATAACCCAGGCTTTGAACATCTCATGGAGCACTGTTCAATCCATCATCTGAAAATGGAAAGAGTGTGGTACAACTGCAAACCTACCAAGACATGGCCGCCCACCTAAACTGACAGGCCGGGCAAGGAGAGCATTAATCAGAGAAGCAGCCAAGAGGCCCATGGTAATTCTGGAGGAGCTGGAGAGACCCACAGCTCAGGTGGGAGAATCTGTCCACAGGACAACTATTAGTTGTGCATTTCACAATTCTGGTCTTTATGGAAGTGTGGCAAGAAGAAAGGCATTGCTGAAAGAAAGCCATAAGAAGTCCAGTTTGCAGTTTGCGAGAAGCCATGTGGGTGACACAGCAAACATGTGGAAGAAGGTGCTCTGGTCATATGAGACTAAAATTTAAATTTGTGGACTAAAAGCAAAACACTACGTGTGGTGGAAAACTAACACTGCACATCACCCTGAAGACAGCATCCCCACTGTGAAACATGGTGGTGGCAGCATCATGTTTTGGAGATGCTTTTCTTCAGCTGGTCAGAGTTGATGGGAAGATGGATTGAGCCAAATACAGGGCAATATTAGAAGAAAACTTGTTAGAGTCTGCAAAAGACTTGAGACTGGGGCAGAGGTTCACCTTACAGCAGGACAACGACCCTAAACATACAGCCAGAGCTACAATGGAATGGTTTAGATCAAAGCATATTCATGTATTAGAATGGCCCCGTCAAAGTCCAGACCTAAATCCAAATGAGAATCTGTGGCAAGACTTGAAAATTTCTGTTCACAAACACTCTCCATCTGATTTGCCAGAGCTTGAGCTATTTTGCAAAGAAGAATATGCAAAAATGTCACTCTCTAGATGTGCAAAGCTGGTAGAGACATCGCCAAAAAGACTTGCAGCTGTAATTGCAGTGAAAGGCGGTTCTACAAAGTATTGACTCAGGGGGGTGAATACAAATGCACCCCGCACTTTTCAGATATTTATTTGTAAAGAATTTTGAAAATCATTTATTATTTTCCTTCCACTTCACAATGATGCACCACTTTGTGTTGGTCTATCACATAAAATCCCAATAAAATACATTTATGTTTTTCGTTGTAACATGATAACATGTGCAAAATTTCAAGGGTGTGAATACTTTTTCAAGTGTCAACTGTAACAGAATCACCTTTAACAGAGCATACTGTATGTGTTCCTAGAAGACCCGAGACCTTCAGGAAAGGGGCCCTTGTTACTGCACAGTGGGCCCCAAACCCATAGGATTTCCATTTCTAGTTGAACATCCACATGAAACAATATCACATCAACAACCCTGTTGCCTGCTTACAGCTACAATATATTTACCATTCCAAATTCACTGTGATCGAAAATATTATAATCACAACTCTATAAAAAACAGCTAGCCAGTGGTGAAATATAATCGAGGCATGTACGCTCCTTTGATTCTGACACACTGATCATTTTGGTCAATTCCAGTTATGTTTTTACAACAGCAATCTCTTATCTTTCTATTGATTTTCTTCATCCACAGGAGCCAATTCCATGCATCCTGAACCAGCACGCCAGTCCTGCAGATTGCATTATTTCAGTTAGACACTGAGCAATTTTCCACAGCAGAAAATATATTCAGAGAATTGCTGGTTTAAAAACACAGTGCGGAACAAAAAAAAGTCATCATGCGGAAAAGCAGTATTGCACACAGAAAGCGTGGCAGTTAAAATAAATAGCGAGTGAATGAAAATGCTTTATACTTAGCGTAATGGTGACCATTTCTAATTTAGATAACGTGAACTGAAAATGACAGCCAAATGTAGGTTACTACCCTTGCTTTATGATTTCCACATTCGGTGTGACGTCTGCTTAATAAATAGTTAATTACTACGAAGGTCCCAGAGTCCATTAGTTATGTCATCACTCAGCAAAGAGCGATGTAATTAAAATAATAAATAACTGTGCAGATACGTACAGTATGTAGGGAAATAGGCAAAATGAAACAAAGTATCATAAAATTAATTAAGGGGAATATATAATCAATTTAGCATCTTTTTTTTGTGTGCGAAAAAAAAGCACACGCAGAGAACGTGTTATCAGTGCTGAGCTGCATTTATAAATATCAGTGATAATGACTTGTTATTCAGATTAGCAGATGGGTAGAAGTCAACCAGGGCAAAAGGTAACTTTGAGATTGTTCTCATAAATAAGAAGTAGGTACTAGTTCAGCAACAGCCAATGTTGTATTTACTGCACAGCATGTGCTAGGGTTACATGGATAGCTCAGGTGGTATTGCTCAAAGTAAGCATTTTTGCTAGTGCAGGGTAAATACAATTAGGCTGGTAGTTAGAAGTGGAGAAATAAATAGAACTTTCTCCATATTTTAAATCATAAGTCCAGCCAAAATGTTTCTTTTTTTTTTTTTTTTTACATTTTTAGATAGAGTGGAGGAGGGTTGGAACCACTGTCAGGTTTTGACTACTATCTGGTGTACATTGAGGTTGATGTCACATTTGTGATCCTCACACTAGATAGAATTTGCCAGCAACAGGTTGACTAGAATATGCAGGGAGTGTTAGTTATTTGATATGATGAGGCACTGAAATCTTGACGAATGTAGAATCCAACTTTTCTTGCATAAGAGAACAGAGCACATGTGTGAGAACAGCATTACAGGAGAGAGCAGAGAGAGAAAAAAAACCTCCTTCCTGTGCAGAATAAAACTCACCAGACACTTTATTAGGTACACCTTGTTAGTAGTATCGGGTTGGACCCCTTATTTCCTTCATAACTACCTTAACCACTTGCCGACCGCCGATCGGCATCTGACGGCGGCAAAGTGGCTCGTTCCCGCAAAACGCCGTCATACGACGGCGGCTGCGGGAACGAGTTTAGTGAGCGCGCGCGCGCCGCCGGAGGCCAGGGAGCGGGTGCGGCGGCTTTGATTGCCGCCGGCTACCCGCGATGGCCCCCCCGGAGCGAGTGAGCGGAGGTCCGTGTATGTAAACACGGACCTCCGCTCTGTGTGAGGGGGAAGGGCTGTGATCACAGCCTTCCTGTACGTGAAGGCTGTGACCACTTCCCTTCCCCAGATAGGGCAGCCCCCATACAGTTAGAACACGCCCAGGGAACATAGTTAACCCTTAGAGCGCCCCTGCAGGTTAACCCCTTCACTGCCAATGGCATTTACACAGTAATCAGTGCATTTTTATAGCACTGATCGCTGTATAAATGCCAATGGTCCCAAAAAAGTGTCAAAATGCTCCGACATGTCCGCTGAAATATCGCAGTACTGCAAAAAATCGCAGATTGCCGCCATTATTAGTAAAAAAATAAAAAAAAATAAAAACCCCAAAAATGAATACTCATCATCCGTAAACGTGACCACTTTTGCGCAAACCAATCAATAAACCCCAATTTTTTTTATCGCAAATATGAGGAAGAATATAAATCGGCCAAAAACAGTGAAAAAAAATGTTTTTTTATATTTTTTTTTTTGGATTTGTATTTTAGGAAAAAGTAAAAAATTTGGGTTTTTTTGCAAAATTGTTGCTCTTCTTTTGTTTATAGCGGCGATCAGAAATGACGCAGCGGTGATCAAATACCACCAAAAGAAAGCTCTATTTGTGGGAAAAAAAGGACGCAAATTTTGTTTGGGTACAACGTCGCACGACCGCGCAATTTTCAGTTAAAGCGACGCAGCGCCGAATCGCAAAAAGGGCTCCGGTCCTAAAGCTGGAAATCCTTCCGGGGCTGAAGTGGTTAAGCAGGGTTTTACTTCCTCTTTGTTTCTCCTGATTACCCTGCAATATAAAAGCATAATAGATTAGTATGTATTGCATACTAGTCTATTATGTGACACTTACATGCCATGGAGACCCGCGATGTTCCCGCTCCAGGAAGCGTCCACCTTTGCCCCTCTTCCTTCCGGGAGCTGCGGACTCCGGCTCTGCGATTTGCTGAAGTGACGTCAATCCCGCAAAGGCGCGCAGGAGCCACCAATCGCGGCATGCTGTCAGTCAAGAAATGGCACTTAGGCCATTTATTCACTGCACATGTGCCCGATGACGTGGGTACATGCAAGTACACTGCATATCTCCTGAACTGTGAAGGTTTTGGAGATATGCAGGGAACCTACAGGTAAGCCTTATTATAGGCTTACCTTTTGGTTAAAGTGGTTGTCAAGACTTGGCAACCACTTTAATTCTTCCTGACATAGAATCAACAAGGTGTTGGAAACATTCCTCAGAGATACCCTTTCTTCCCCATTCTGAAGCTTGGTTTGAACTGCGGCAAGTCATTTTCACTACGTGTAGATGCGTAAATGCATTTATTTGCTACCATGTGATTGGCTGATTAGCAATTTGTGTTACCAAGTCATTGAAGAAGTGTACCTAATAAAGCGGCCAGTGAGTGTACAAGTATATATAAACACACAGACGCTAGTATATCACTACAGTGCCATCTATAGTTTGGAGAGCATAGTACATACTGTTGCACTTCCCACAGAGAAACCACTCCTCTGCTATGCCCGTGTCGCTCCCTTGACAGCTTCGGCAGCAGGAAAGCATTCCTTTTTTACCGAGAAGGTTGCAGAACATAGGTCACTGGAGAGGGCTACACATGTAAGCAGATGTTTCACCTTCTTGCTATGTTCTCTGTGGCTAATTGTCATCAGCGGTAGAATCACAAATATTACATAGATTTCCCTTCACTTAAGCTACTTTCACACTGTGGCGTTAAAAAAACGCATGCAAAACATCAAGCGTTATTACCAAGTTTTGTAGCGTTTTTCACATGTTAGCGCTATAATTAGCGCTAACGCCCAGGCGTTTTTCAATCGCTTTTCAAGCGCTTTTAAAGCGTTAGCATTAAATAAATAGCACATTCCCCTACATTACATCATGTTTACTTCCTGGTATTTTGACCTTTCCACAACCTCTGGGCGTTTTGCTGGCGCTTTTAACGCGCTTTTAAAGCGGTTTACATTCATTTCAATGTATATGGGCGTTTTTAAAGCGCTATTTTTAGCGCTCAGAATAAGCACAAAAAATCATGCTTGCAGGACTTTTTTAAACGCTGCACAAGCGTGACGCCCCAGTGTGAATAGGTACATTGGAATTAATGGGCAGCGTTTTAGAAGCGTTTTGGAAGCGCTATTTTTACAACAAAAACGCTAGGAAAGCGTCTCAGTGTGAAAGGGGCCTTACTGTCACAGTGACAACAGTGTCATCAGACAAGAAGTAAGGAAAATATATAACAGGAACAGACAGTAATACAATGCTGACAGGTGTTTTAACCTTCCTCTACTCTGCTAAAAAAAGAAAAAAAAATTGCCTGTGTTTGAAATTTCCCTTCACTTCCTGCCTGATCAAGCCATTTTTATCAGAACAGGAAATGAGGGGAAATTTGTCGGAGCCCTTGGAAAACAATGAAAACCTGACGGGTTTTAATGATTTTTCGCGCTATATAATACTAAAAAGAAAAATTATTTTCTTGACATTTAGAACTAGATTTAATTTAAAGCAACTCCAGCCAAAGCAGTTATTTCAGTTCTGCTTGTTTGCTGACAAGTTGAGTCGCTTACTGACATTCAGAGCTTTCTAGAATCCAGTGGTGAGCTCATCCCTTTAGAATTCCCAGTCCATTGAACTCCCTTTGCCATTACGAAGACAAATGATGCCATATGCTCCCCTGATACCGTAGATTCTCTATAATGAGGAATATATGTCTGGGGAATCTAGCTGCTCAAGAGTAACACTATCATTATGGTCTTATGAGAGGGACCAGGCATGCCAAACACTGCCAGGGAATCTTATCTGTGAAGTCTCACTCATTGATGGGTGATTTAACTCCCTAGTACAAACATTAAAATTAAATCAATTTTGGGCAGTTTGCCTTATAACTAATTTGAAAAAAAAGTTCCTTAGCTGTGCAGCAATTGTTTCAATACCACACTCAACAAAGCCAAAGCAGTATGTTAAGAAGATTTTCCATTTTAAAACAGAGCTATAGCATGCCTGGGGGTCAGCAGCTATTGCCATAAGGTATGGAAGGCCAGCAGATTGTCCTGGTATGCTGCCAGATCTTTCCTGGTCTCTCTCCTGTGCAGGACTGAAGGGCAGAGGAAACCTGTAACACAACCATGATGATGCCTTGCTTTTCTGCTCTGCATTAACGAGGTCACCAGCCAGGGCTAAATCAAATATAACACCAGTTTTAATCCTTCCCTACTCTTTCCAGATCTAAGAAAAACGTTTTTACCATTTACCTCTCTTCTCTCTCTGTATTGCATAGTCACTCAGTACAGTTCAGTACAGTACAGTTCTACAACCAGTAGTGATTGAGGATGGAGTTTTAAGAAAGCCTCACGCGTGTATTCCCACAGCAGCCAAAGTTAAATGGACAAATACTACACAGAGGTCTTGCGTTTCCTTGGACTGATTTACCTGTGTTACATCTTGACTTTGAATCAAGTGGGTTAACACTGTGGACCCAGCCTTCTTACTATGAAAATGTCACTTTTTTATATTGATAAATTTTGGTCCCCTTCCAAAAGATCAACACATAAAAAGAACCATTTTACGCAAAGTATGAGAAGTTAATTTAGACACGAAGAACGTGTGGGTGTTTTCGTTACTTTATTTTCTTTCCTATAAATAGCCAATTAATCTTGAAAGTGATAAAACCACCAAACTGGAACACAGAAGAGGGTCTTGTGCAGTGATGTGTGCATTTTGTTTTAGCACCATCCAAATATAGACTTTTCTTGACTGATAACCCTGTCAGATTATGATTAAGGCCTGATACATCATCACACAAATAACAAGGAAGCCAGCAGGGATTGGGGAGAAAACAATATTTTACCATATTGTACTATTTTTCCTTTCCTGAAGCTGTAAAGCTAGGGCCACATACATGGCCTGAGATTATTTTATTTGCGTGGCTATATTCATTCTTATCATCTGGGAATATGCAGTTTATTAAAATCAGAGAAAGTTAAGTACTCCGCAAAAATAAGAACTAGCCCAAAAGTAAAAAACAGTATTTTTTTTCTACAATCTTAATAAATATGGTGTCTCTGTAATCCACTCTAGCCAAATTTCATACAGCTCCTCACAGGTGGCATGGCTAGGTTTGCTTTCTGAAGCCTGTGCTTTGAAACTTTCTCCCCAGTTCCAGGTGCCAGCTCCCAATACTGCTTGTACCCAGCCTCAATGGCACATGATACAAATGAACAGTGAAAGCCACACCCTGCAATCAACCATATGCCACCTGATTAGGCACCTCCCCTGATGTGTTTAACTTACTCAGAGCTCATTTGCAAAGTCTTCACCAGCCTTTCTCAACCTTTTTCCTAGTGGAACCCCTAAAATAATTTTCAGGTTACAGGGAACCCCTGCTAAAACCAACTCATGGTTGGTCGGTTTGAAAAAACCCTTCCTACATTGTTGGTCAGAAAGAAGAATGCCACCCATACAGACAGCCAAAACGAT
The DNA here is from genome assembly GCA_018402905.1 of Glandirana rugosa. NCBI lineage: Eukaryota > Metazoa > Chordata > Amphibia > Anura > Ranidae > Glandirana > Glandirana rugosa. The sequence continues at coordinate 632,902 of BLSH010052296.1, read as the reverse complement.
CTTCAGTGTTATGCTGCTAGCTTTGTCAAGTGGTGTTAGGCCTAGAACTATGTAAGCATCATCAGATTGAAGGCCAATCAGCCATAGCTCAAAGAATCCTTAGCAACCTCTTGAGGAACCTTAGGGTTCCATGGAACCTTGGTTGGGATAGACTGGTCCATACTATTAGCTCTGAGTGAGTAAAAAGCATCAACAAGAGGAGCCATGGTGGGTTGCATATGGACTCTTAGCACAGTAAAGTAGTGTGGAGTGTGGCCTCCATTTTTTGTTGTGCACCGTGTGCTATTAAGGATGGGGATGAGCAATGGCGAGCGCCATAGTTCCTCTCTTTCTGCTTGATACATTACCAGTCAGATTTAAAGTATGTTTGGTGCATTACCAACTGGTAAACAAATGGAGTTCTCCTGTGAAGAAATTAGCATCAAAAGGCCGTGTAATGCATTGAAGCAATATAGCAATGCCTGGATGAAAGTCTGAAGCCTTGAGCAAGTAGACTGTCCCCGATATAGGTTTTAACCCTTGTTATAAAAACTGCTGTAGACACATCAATTTTGATAAAACAATTAGTGTGTCAACATATTTTGGTTCAGGTGCTAACTGTATCATTCTACTAACTCTCTGCCCACTGTTGGTATAAATGATGGACTGTCTTTTCGTGTGCTCTATAGTTAAATAAAAATGCAAGAATAGTTGGCTTTGTTTCCTATTACAAGCAGGTTCAGACTGTCATATATCCAATACAAAGGGAATATATTACAAAGGGAGAATTGTTGCTCTGTGCACTCATTCAATGCAACACTAATTTAATATAAATATAAAAAGTTTGTTCCACAATATTTCCTGGAATGTATCACTGATTCCTAGCAAGCTTTCCATACAATGAACCCATCTGTTTCTGAGAACTCTCAAGGACAACAATTAATATAAGAAAATAGACAATTCAACAGATGGAATACTCAGCAAGTAACTGCATGTTTGATAAGGTTACAAGTGTGTCCTTAAAGTTTTGGGGAAACATTAAGCAGTGTGACTATGGTTTATGGATCATGGTAACATTTCTGGTAACAGGTTTTGGGATTCAAGGTCTACAGTAGGGATGAACTAAAAACTGGGTGTTTTGTCTTTGCCAAAATTTCATATGAAAACAAATGTTGCTATTCAGTGAAACACATTGGGGTCATTTGGGGAGGGAAAATTAGGGCGCTTGGTTTTTAAGGTGAGATTGGCTTTAGTAGCTTTTGAGAAACTCCTTTTAACTATTCTGGACCTTTTTTTGTGCTGAAAAAGCTAATGCTAACTCTAACCCTAACAGTAACCCTAACTCTAGTGCAAACTCTAGCTTTAATGGTAACATTACCTGTGATGCTAACGCAAAACCTAACAGTGACCCTAACCCTAACGCTTACCTTAATGATAATCCCTATCCCTTTGGTTATAAATACAGTCATGTGTTTACCATGTCATCAACGCATGCTCATCCCTAGTTTACAGCAGGGGCAGATCCAGAGTCTAGTATCGGGAGGGGCACTGCTAAAAAATACGTTTTTTTTATGGAAAATGTATCGGGGCAATGGCTGGTGTTGCCAATTTAATCATAATGCTTTGCATTGTTTCTATTATTACATTGTAATTAAAGTTGATCGAACCTCTGGAAGTCCGGGTTCGGCAGGTTCAGCCAAACTTACGGACAAAGTCCGGGTTCGGGTCCGGACTTGACCTGAACCTTGACCCGGACCCCGAACCCCATTGAAATCAATGGGGACCCGAACTTTTAGGCACAAAATGGCTGTAACAAAGTCCTGGCAAGTCCTAAAGGTCTGCAAAAGGAAGGAAAATGGGGGTAAGAGTTGGACAAGTGCCCTACAAAGAAATGGGGATAGGGAAATAACTTAAAATAATTTTTAAGCTAAAATCACATAAAAAAAATCAAAAATGGAGGTGGATGTGGAGTTGGAGGTTGAGGAGGCGGTGAAAGTGGTGGTGGAGGAGGAGGAGGTAGCCAACACTTTTTTTTTTATTTTTGTGCAAGAAATGCACCGCTGGCCGCAAATGTAGTTTTTAGAATTTTTTTTTTTTTTTAAACCAGCAATGTAGATTCACTTTTTAATTTTGTGCAAGAAACAATAATCTGTCCCTTTAAGCAACAGCAGGAACCTCTCCCTATAGAACTTGGAGATGATTTCAGATTCTAAAATCATCTCCCAAGTTGTACAGGGAAAGTTTCCAGCTGTTGCTTTAAGGGAAAGATTATTGTTCTAAAATCATCTCCAAGTTGTATAGGCAAAGTGTATTCTAGCCGCATAGAAGCCATATTATTGTTACAAAATCATCTCCAAGTTGTATTGGAGATGATTTTATAACAATAATATGGCTCTATGCGGCTAGAATACACTTTGCCTATAGAACTTGGAGATGATTTTATAACAATAATATGGCTCTATGTGGCTAGAATACATTTTGCCTATACAACTTGGAGATGATTTTAGAACAATAATGTGGCTTCTATGCGGCTAGAATACACTTTGCCTATACAACTTGGAGATGATTTTAGAACAATAATCTTTCCCTTAAAGCAACAGCTGGAACCTTTCCCTGTACAACTTGGAGATGATTTTAGAACAATAATCTTTCCCTTAACCACTTACCAATCGGAAGGTTTTCCAGCTTTAGGACCAGAGCACTTTTTGCGATTCGGCGCTGCATCACTTTAACTGACAATTGCGCGGTTGTGTGACGTTGCACCCAAACAAAATATGCGTCCTTTTTTTCCCACAAATAGAGCTTTCTTTTGGTGGTATTTGATCGCCTCTGCGTCATTTCTGATCACCGCTATAAACAAAAGAAGAGCGACCATTTTGCAAAAAAACCCACATTTCTTACTTTTTGCTAAAATTCAAATCCAAAAAAATATATAAAAAAACATTTTTTTTCACCGGTTTTGGCCGATTTATATTCTTCCTCATATTTGTGATAAAAAAAATCACAATTGGCCTTTATTGATTGGTTTGCGCAAAAGTGGCCGCGTTTACGGATGATGAGAATTCATTTCTGTTTTTTTTTAAATTTTTTACTAGTAATGGCGGCGATCTGCGATTTTTAGCGGTACTGCGATATTGCAGCGGACATGTCGGACATTTTTGACACTTTTTTGGGACCAATGACATTTATCCAGCGATCAGAAATGTAAATGTCCACTGATTACTGTATAAATGTCATTGGCAGTGAAGGGGTTAACCTGGGGGGGAGAGCTAGGGGTTAACTGTGTTCCCTGGGTGTGTTCTTACTGTGGGGGGGTTGGGCTAACATGGGCATGAGAGATCTAACTGATCCCAGTGACAGGGATCAGTAGACCTCCCATGCCTGCACTAACAGAATGGGGAACTGCCGTGTTTACATCTGCGGTTCCCCGTTATTTCCCTGTGGCCGCTCATCGCGGCTCATCGGCCACCCGAGCCGCGGGCACACTCCTCAGGAGTGCGGCGGGCGCGCGCCCCCTAGCGGCTGTTCGCAGGGAACTTTTAGGGAAAGAGTATTGTTCTAAAATCATCTCCAAGTTGTATAGGCAAAGTGTATTCTAACATTAAAGAACTGTTTGATCCACTGGGCATCCCATAATCATCGTATACCGCATCCAAATTGAATCCCCTAATAAAAAAAAACACTACAGGGGCATGGCTACATTTTGGGGCATCATCCGGGATTCACCTGTTCACATAAATCTGCCAGCAACCGCAGTGGACTGAGCCGGGAAATTGTATATGTTTTACTATTAGCAAGGATTGACCTCGGGGAAGGATTTATGTGCTTTGCCTGCTCTACAGTGCCATTTTACAAGTGCTGTTGTGCACAGTATCTGGATTACAAATATGCCCAGTGCTCTGCAAAAGCTGGGCATCTTGAGCTTTTGCTCCAAATTCCTGCTTCTAACAGTAAAGTGTGCCTGGAACTATTTCCTTTTGCCCGGGGTGATCGGGGTAAGCCCACGGGTGCCTGCGGGCGGGACTGTGCTAAAAGTTTTCCCTTTAGGAAGACAGGGGTTACTAAATTTACTGTTGCTTCCAGCAACAATCGGGAAGGTCAAGGTGCATCTACCTACAGTTGCTTGGGCACAGTTGGTGCCAAGAAACATGCTTGGTCAGGTTCTGCTAACATCAGTATGTCTGCAAGCTTCAGTGTGTTCAACAAGCATGCACAGGGAAGAAACAGATTCACTGGCGTCAGCCTGTCTGGAAGCGAGGGAATGGTGCCATGCCCTGGAGGAGACAGAAAGCTTCCTGCATAGAGCAGAACCCATGAGGAAGATGGAGGAAGGTAGTCGGTTGCTACTCACCCTGATGTGGTTGCATGAGCAGCAGGAACAGGCGCTGGTTGATACCAGCGTTCAGCTGGAGCCTCATGGGGGACTTGCCCCGGGGGAGATTGAGGGGACCGATCGGCTGTGTTTGCTGTGTCCAGCAGGCCGGATCTAGACTACGGAGGTTGCTGCCTGGCCCTGGTGTGGCCATTGCGACGAACCTCTGACTCAGCCGGCGTCAGTGCAGCAGGAGCCGTGCTATTACACCATGGATCCACAGAGTGGAGTGTGTCACCCGCAGCCACAGAAGTCTCGGATGGCCAGAGCAGGCCAGAGATCACTGCCCAAAGATGGAGACTGATAGCAATTACGGTCTGGTGACTCCCCTGTGAAAAGAGGACATGTGAGGAAGAGAGACTGCTGTGACCTGTGGCCTAGCCAGGGACCTGGAAACTGTAAGTACTGCCATGGAGGAGTCAGCTAAAGTCCCTGAAAAGCTGGCCAATCCTAAATCCCCTGCTCTCCTAATCCCAGCCCAGCCAGTGAAAGAGGAAGGTGCGCTCTCAGGTGATCTGGATAGGGAGTGTGAGGGCCGTGTCATTGACCTAGGTTCCGCCAGACTGCAGGCAGAGCTCGGATCACTAGAGACGTTGCTCAAGTTCCCAGGATGAGTGGGAGAGAGGAGGCTCAGTCAAGAGAGGAAGTGGAGCCAGAACCAGCCTTACAATCTGAGCCAACTGCAGGAACTTTGATCAGCAGCCAGCAGCTTTTCCTATGCAGGCCTTCCACCACCAAGACCAGGGCGCCAACTTATCATCAATGGGTCATAAGATCCCCAAATGCCTGTGAGGGCACCCAAGAAAGTTGCCAAGGCTTTCCCGGTTTCAGAGGGAAGTGCAGAGGAGGGTAGCCTTGGAGTGAGGTCTGGATTTCCCATACAGGGGTCAGCTCAGCCGGGAAGAAGAGTTTGGGTGGAAGAACTAGGAGATGAAGAGATGGAGCACTAGTTGCGGAAGCTTTTGACTGTGGTGTCACCGGCAGTGGAGATGGGTCGCTGCAGCCAGGAGGGTTGGTAGGGCCTGAAGAGGGACTGATTGTGAGCAGTAGTCCACCAAGGCTAGCTAGCACACTTTCAACATTTTTGCTACAGAATAGGAACCCGTGGTCCATGCCTGTAAAGGGCGGTTCACTGAGGCCTAGCCAGAGCCAGACAGGCCTCACCACGTGCTAGCTAGGCCGCAGAAGTGTTGTGCATGAGAGAGGAAGAGGAGTTAACTGTAAGCAAGTGCTGCGCTGGAGGAAGAGGAGTTAACTGCAAGCAAGATTGTGCTGGAGGAAGAGGAGTGTATATAAAGCAGTGTATATAGATGGTCCCTTTAAAGAACTGCTTAATCCACTGGGCATCCCATAATCATCCTATACCCCATCCAAGTTGAATACCCTAATAAAAGCAACAAAAAAAGACAGGTGTTGGTCAGTTTTTCCTGACTCCGGATGTGAGGACAAGTGTGATTGAGGGCAGTGTGACAGGTGAACTACTACTTCCAACAACCCCTACGGGGGCATGGCTACATTTAACATACATACGTTTTCCTAAAAATAGTCTTAAATGCGTCAAAGAGGAATACCCTAACTCTATTCTTTGCTACCAAAGGTGTACGTCTTTATAATTGGATTACTACAATATGACAGAAAGCATGGTGGTAGCGCTTGGCTTTCTAATGAGAAGGTCCAGCATGCTCTGAAAACAGTGTGATGAGTGCTACCTGTAAAAAACTTATAACTTGTAAAATATGTTATAAAATTAATTGAGATGAAAAAAATTAGTTTGCAAACTTATAAACCTTCAAAACACATCCATCCATCCATCCATCAATCAATCAATCAATCAAAACCAATTATAGTTTCCCTCTAAATAAAATCTTTACTGTCTATGCCCACTGAAATTGACAGTAAGCTGAAATAAAATGGCTTTAAAATGCTATTTACATTATTCCACTTATGTGAATAGATTTACATGCAAAGCTTAAAGCATAAACCCGCAATATAGACATAAAAGTAGGATTAACGGCAAATGAGAACACTTACAAAATACAAGTATATACCGATTAAATGCATGTAGAGTATATGTTCTAACAATGGGTGGATTAACAAGCCTACCTGCAGTACTAAAGTCTAGACTATATTGGAAAATGTAATTTACTTAGAACCTTCATATTAACCTCTCATTGAAAATAACTTAATCTGTCACATGTCAATTTCAATGTGATGCACGTGGCATATTTGTTAGCAAGGGGTAATCTTGCTCTAAAATCATAGCCCATGAACAGCGAATAAACAGGAAATATTAATCATGAGATTTACCAAGTTTATGTTGTCCCCATTTGTTTTTTCTTCAAAGACGTCATCCGCAGTTCATCTGACATTGCTCCTGGAGGGCAAAAATACATATACGACATATACGAGATAAATGCAAAGTAACATAACACATGAAATAATGCTATAACTTCCTTATGTCGCCTGTGGCCTGCTAATACCCTAATCTAACTACTAATCCTTCCAGACACACACAGGACCACATAGAAATGTACTTATCAAGACTCCACAGGCTTTCTGATAGGAAATATTAAATAATGTTTAGAACCTTGTCTACTATTTGAATCATAGTTCATGCAGGGTAATTAAACCAAAACTGAACATATGGAAGTTTATAGCCCCACCACATAAATCATGGATTGGTGATTAAACCTATGTGATAACCCTCCGCTATCCGTGACATTTGGGGAATGACAGGTCTGTATTATCCTGACACCGGTAGCAGTAAAAATAATTAAGTGTTTCACTGAGACAAGTAGCGTACTACCAGGTAAACCGTGCTATGATTAATAAAAGTCACCACAAATTTGTCTTGTCAGAGCAACCAAATTGGATTTAGGGACATGACATGTGTGGTAAACAAGGCCAGGGCTGTGTTGTATGTGTAAACTGTGCTACTAGGCGGGTTTTATGTATGACACGCTGGCTTAAATTAGCCGGCTATTTTATTGGTTTGTCACCCACAACAGGAGCAGAGCAATATTAAAACTAATAATACTGTCACCGTGTTTACACTGCAGATGAATTTTGTAACCATAATGAAAGAGACGGTGGTGTGTTTACATCTCTCATAGCGAAGATGAGCGTCAAGATACACTGTCTCTGAATAAATACATTACAATAATAAACACTAGGTGAATCTATAGTCACATAAACCTGGTATTTCATTGAACATGGTGCAAGTCAACTAATGCCAGTCGGTAGAATTTTTTTTTATCTGGATACATGTGGGGGAAGTGGTCACCCTATTCAAAACATGCAAAAAAATGTTAGCCCAAGACATTAAACTCTGTTCACTAAACTGATGATTTTTATTTACCGTAAAACTTACCACCTCATCATTTGACTTTACAGTTTACGTCTTATTACACGTCTTTTCATGTGTTGAGGCGCACTTGTTAGAGGGCCCCCTGTCTGAGTTACAAATACTGTAGCTGCTGACTTTTAATAAAAGGACACTTACCTGTCCAAGGATATATCACCGTCCTCACTCGGGCTGGTTGTTCACAGTCTTTGTGTCCCCGGTACCAGCTACTGGGGGAAGCCAGCTATGACTCCTTGTGGTTTCACAGCCATCTATCCACTCTGCATGTGCATGCCGTGTTGCACTTTGTGAATGGTCCTGCAGCCTTCAAGGACCTGTGATATGTCCAAAATGTTGTAGGTGGGGGCAACTTCCACTCGGATCGCCTAGGACAGAGGTCTGCAAACTTTCTAAACAAATGGCCAGATTAATGTCCTTCAGACTTTAGGGGGGCCAGACTGTGGCCAATGGGAATACAAATTGTCCTGGTGGCAGTGGGGGTAAACAATGCATCTTTGATGTCAGTGGGAGGAATAGTGTACTGTCTTTGGTGTCAGTGGGAGGAACAGTGCCCGTCATTGGTTTCAGTCAGAGTGATAGTGCCCATTAATGGTGTCAGTGTGAGGAATGGTGACCCATCATTGGTGTCAGTGGGAGGAATAGCTCCCCATCGTTGGTGTCAGTGGGAGAAATAGCTCCCCATAGTTGGTGTCAGTTTGAGGAATAGTGCCCAATTATTGGTATCAATGGAAGAAATAGTGCCCCGTTGCTGATGTCAGCAGCAGGAATTATGCCCCATTGTTGGGGTCAGTGGGCGGAATAGTGTCTTGTAGCAGTGGGGGCAAAAGTGCCCCAAGGGCCAGATAAAGGAGAGCAAAGGGCCGCATCCAGGCTGCAGTTTGGACCACTGGCCTAGGTGATCTGAGGGAAAGTGGGAGCACATACCTGTCAAAACCAGGTACCTGCTCCGCCCAAAAAATAAATGTGATGGGGGGGAGTCAAAAAAGCAGAACTTCCCCGTTTGGGTAAAGTTCCACTTTAAGCCACTTCTTTGTTGCTGCCCCTTGGTACAGCTATTTCTCCATCTGACAGCATTGCTATCCAGAACTACAAGTGTGAACACAGAGAGGCGCCCATGCTGGGAGTGTTGAATACATTCTTTTTCAATTTTAATTTTGTTAGTGGCTAAATTGCATTTGATTTTAACATTAACGCTTTTAACTCCATCTTACTTAGTGTGCAGTCTTCTTGTTTGTTTGTTACTATGGCCCTCGGTATAGCTGCTTTTCAGCTGCAATGAGTCAAAGCTCTGACTTTGCCCAGCTGGTTCTAGAACACACTAACACAGCTTCCATTTCTTTGGCCCTAGGCCCGGTCAGGGGTAGTTGTTACACAAGACATGAGAGATCTTACCTGTGGTTCTAGGTTCAGTTTCTAGGTGATCACTTCCCACATTCGAGACCCATGCTACACAGGTTACCAGGCAGCATGTACTGGAGTGGCATCTTCCTGGTCAACCCCCCAACCTGCTGCAAACTGAGGATTCCCTAGGTCAGTGATGGCGAACCTTGGCACTCCAGATGTTTTGGAACTACATTTCCCATGATGCTTGTGCACTCTGCAGTGTAGTTAAACATCATGGCAAATGTAGTTCCAAAACATCTGGGGTGCCAAGGTTCGCCATCAATGCCCTAGGTATTAGATGTGCGCTACGTCTACTTCAGTCCAGATCAGTCCAGAATATTGTATGGTTCCCTTCCATTGCCTGACTGCCTGCAGCCATACGGCAGTTATGCCTGCCTTACATGTTATTCTTTTCTTTTTCTAAATTTAGTTACAAGCATGCAGTGCATATTCCTAAAACCAAACTTTGTAGGTGCAGTCCCAATCACATGGTTAATATAGTCCAAAGCACGTGGTAGCAATAATTCCAAAACATTATTTGGCAAGAGAGAAAGTCAAAACAATGAGGCAAAGGTTGCAAGCCGTGGTCAATAACTTACTCAATTGTCCTAATGTTGGGTATTACAGGGGGGTGTTGCGGTGTCAAAAATGCTGCTTAGATCTCCTTGCTTTCATTTAATTTCTCTTATTCTATGGGCCCAATGCCCAGCGATATTTTCCGCTAAGAAAAGAATGCTTTCATCTGAGGATTTACCCAGAATCAGCTCCCCCCAGCCCCCCCCCCCTCATATTGGCAGGGTCTGCATGCTGTATGGACAAGCAGACTGCTCTATACCCAGGAAGGCAGGGCAGTAACCCCTTATCACATGCTGCATTAGGCAACTCATTAAGGCATTAAGGCATTTTAGGCAGCTCCGGTGCGTTGCAGTGCAGGTGCATTGTGGAGGTGGATAAGGAGGGATGATTTACTGTGGGATACTGCAATGGGCTAGTGTGAACAAGTCCTTACATCTAACACATATGTAGTGCAATGGGCTACTTGATTTGGACACATATTGATTGGATAATTTAGTTAGGTGTTCATATTACATAGGTTTGGTAAATCTAAAGTTGGCTTTACAAAGATTATAATGTGTATGATGAGCTGTTTGTTATTTTCAGCTATGTAACTAAAAATTACAATTGTTATGGCAAATATCACAAGCTTAAAAGTGTTTAGTGAATTAAACGTTGTATTTGCTCTTATTGGCTTGTTTAACAATTATTGTATTTTTAAGAGTAGTGACTGTTACTTACAATTAGCTATCCTGAAAGCTGCACAGCACTGGGATCCTGGGTTTAATTATGGTAAGAGACACTGTAGATGCAGTTCACTAACCTGATCACAATCTTCTAGAACAGTTGTTATTTTCAGCACTGAGGAAATAAGAGCTGAAAATAGAAATTGTGTCATAAATGATGATAGTTATGGCAAATAATAGACTTGTTCATTAGGCCACATATGCACTATGAAAGTCATCTGTTCTCCTCATGTCTCTATGGGTTTCAACGGGGTGTATATTTTCAGTCACATCTTTTAACATACTGTTAGGTTATGTAAATTCGAATGGAATATTTAATTTGCTAAAGAAGCGTGTATCATAAACAATTTCAATTTTCACCCTCGGTTGCATCTGTGTGCGGCTGATCTCCTTTAGGCTCTTTGCAGCCATTTCCTGTCTACATGCATATACTCCAGCAATGGCTGAATGCCATTTCTCATGAGGGGTTTCTTTGATGGTGACAACAGTGGACCATACCTGCATAATGTGGGTTGAAACAGCCACTTATAGCCTCCATCATAATCTGGTGTGAAAGGATGACAACACAAGTGCCCAAATGGGAGATGGGCAGAGTGTTGTCCCACTAAACAAGAGACTTCATGGCAGGATTACCAAGTATAATTGGCTGCCTGTAGAAAACTTCAGAAGGTGGAGGAGACAAGACCCATCACACTGCACAAGGAGAGAGAGCAAGATTGACCGGTCTTTATTACAAGAAGCTCCCAGATAGTGCAAGCAATTGTGCTGCAAGTTTGAAATGACTTGTTAATAGAGTTGAGCGAACACCTGGAAGTTCGGGTTCTGCTGGTCCGTCCGAACTTCGGGACAAAGTCCGGGTCCAGGTCCGGACGGAACCCGAACGATCGCACGGACAACGAAGCCCAAGGCAGGCCTGGACCTGGGCCTGAAACAGGGCTTCAAGCCTGCCTGGTCGTCTTGGGCTTGAAGGTCCACAAGCGAGTTGAGATAATTGTTCAGTAAAGTTTGAACGTCGTGTTAACGAACGTGATAGACCCTCGAAGAACATTATTTCTGGCCAGTTAGAACGAGAGAGAGGAACACGTCACACTACCCAGAACAGAGGAGGTGGAAGACTTCAAAAGATGTCCGTCGGTTAATATGAACCATTAGGACGGTACTTCAGAGAACAAATCACCCTGTTGTGAGACGGGTAGAGGGTAAACCCGTGAACACAACAGTAGGAAAGTGT
>BLSH010052296.1:601894-613620 GCA_018402905.1 Glandirana rugosa | reverse complement strand
GGTCACTGATGGGTGATGGGTCTCTGATGGTGGTCACTGATGGGTGACGGGTGTCTGGTGGTGGTCACTGATGGGTGACGGGTGACTGGTGGTGGTTACTGATGGGTGACTGGTGGTGGTCACTGATAGGTGACGGGTGACTGGTGGAGGTCACTGATGGGTGACTGGCGGTGCACACTGATGGGTGCCGGGTGTCTGGTGGTGTCACTGATGGGTGATGGGTGTCTGGAGTTCGTCACTGATGGGTGACGGGTGACTGGTGGGGGTCACTGATGGATGACGGGTGACTGGCGGTGGTCACTGATAGGTGCTAGGTGTCTGATGGTGGTCACTGATGGGTGATGGGTGACTGGTGGTGGTCACTGATGCATGACTGGCGGTGGTCACTGATGGGTGACGGGTCTCTGATGGTGGTCACTGATGGGTGACGGGTGTCTGGTGGTGGTCACTGATGGGTGACGGGTGACTGGTGGAGGTCACTGATGGGTGACGGGTGACTAGCGGTGGTCATTGATGGGTCATGGGTGTCTGGTGGTGGTTACTGATGGGTGACTGGTGGTGGTCACTGATGGGTGACGGGTGACTGGTGGAGGTCACTGATGGGTGACTGGCGGTGCACACTGATGGGTGCCGGGTGTCTGGTGGTGTCACTGATGGGTGATGGGTGTCTGGTGTTGGTCACTGATGGGTGACGGGTGACTGGTGGGGGTCACTGATGGGTGACGGGTGACTGGCGGTGGTCACTGATAGGTGCAAGGGGTCTGATGGTGGTCACTGATGGGTGATGGGTGACTGGTGGTGGTCACTGATGCATGACTGGCGGTGGTCACTGATGGGTGCCGCATGTCTGACGGTGGTCACTGATGGGTGACGGGTGTCTGGAGGTGGTCACTGATGGGTGACCGGTGTCTGGTGGTGATCACTAATGCGTGACGGGTGACTGGCGGTGGTCACAGATGCGTGACGGGCGACACGCGACTGGCGGTGGTCACTGATGGGTGACGGGTGACTGGCGGCGGTCACGGATGGGTGACGGGTGACTGGCAGTGGTCACTGATGGGTGACGGGTGACTGGCGGTGGTCGCTGATGAGTGACTGGCGGTGGTCAGTGTTGGGTGACGGGTGACTGGCAGTGGTCACTGATGGGTGACAGGCCACGTCACTGATGGATGATGGGTGACATGCCACGGTCACTGACGGGTGAGATGCCACGGTCACTGACGGGTGATGGGTGACAGGTGCACTTTATGATGGCAGTATGATGACAGGTGCACTTTATGATGACAGGTACACTTTATGGGGGCATATAGGGTGACTGGTGCATTGGGGGGGGGGGCAGGGGGGAAGTGACAGTGTGTGTTTTTACTTTACAGAGCGGTAACTCACTGATCCCAGCTCTTCTCTCCTCACACTAGAAACTGTGTGAGGAGAGAAGAGCTGGTAACAGGGAGTTACTGCTCTGCTTACATTGGATGTGATCCTTGATCACAAGGTAACAGTCGTCGGCTGGCGGCTGATACCAGTGTCGGTGACAGGCAGTGTTCCCTGGGAACACACCGCCACCGACGCGCACGCTCAGCGCGCTCCCGATTGTGCGAATGGGGGACGTGCCATTTGTGATCAGCTGTGACTTTGTCACGGCCGATCACATGGTAAACAGCCATAACCAATGGCTGTTCAACCCCATCGGTGACACGGTGTGTCCTGGGGACACGCCGACATCGACAGAGCCAGGATGTGCGAGCCCGATCGCGCGCAATCCTGGATTAAAGGGGCGACGTCATATGACGTCCGCCCAGAACAATAGCCGTTCCACTCCGCCGTCATTTGATGGTGGGCGGATGGCAAGTGATTAAATAATGTGCCTGGGGGTCCCTTAGGCTGCCTGTAAAAGGGTGCATCTCTGTGATATTTAGAACATAGCCAGAGCAAACTGACATTTGTGAAAGAAAAATTGTCATTTATTATCGCGGCTGTAATGTATCACTGGTTCCCGGCAATATACAGAAAAATCACTGAAAAAAATTTGCGTAGGGTCCCCCCTGAGTGCAAATCAGGCCCTTTGGGTCTGGTTTGGATTTAAAGGGGAACCCTGTGCCAAAATTATAAAAAAATTGACGTGGGGTCCTCCCTAAAATCCAAACCAGACCCTATTCGAGCATGCAGCCGGGCTGGCCAGGATAGGGGGGGACGACCGAGCGCCCCCATCCTGAACCGTACCAGGCTACATGACCTCAACATGGGGAGTATGGCTGCTTTGGGCAGGGGGGGCTCCGCTCCCCCCCACCCCAAAGTACCTTGTACCCATGTTGATGGGACAAGAGCCTCTTCCCCATAACCCTGGGCTGTGGTTGTAGGGGTGTGCGGGTGGGGGGCTTATCAGAATCTGGAATCCCCCTTTAATAAGGGGGCCCCCAGATCCTAACCCCCCCATGTGAATTAGTATCGGGTACTCCTTCACCAAAAGTGTCAAAAAAAGAAAAAACACAGGAGACAATTAGGGACAAGTCCTTTATTAAAAAATAAAAATAAATCTCCCCCATTGTAATCCATCGTCAATCACAACAAGCGACGGACCCGAAAAAAAAAAAAATGCAACAGCTCCTCCTCCACGGGAGGGCTCTCGCCGACTGAGCTCTGTTTGTTGTGACACTTTATTTATATGGCAGGGCGCGGGCACTCCGTGACATACGCGCATGACCCGCCTCCTCTGACATCACAACGTCAGAAGGGGCGGGGTTGCTCGCTTACGTCGCCAGGTGGCCCCGCCCTGCCATATAAATAAACTGTCATAACAAACAGCGGGCAGACGGCGGGAGCCCTCCCATGGAGGAGGAGCTGTGCGTGCCCTCTGTGCACAATACATTATGGGGCGCTCCGTGACGGCGAAGTCGCTGCGAACACCCCATAATGCTCTAAATTTGACGAACGGGCGAACGCCTGATGTGTGAGTCAAACTTACGTTCGACTTGAACTGCGGGCCCATCCCTATAGGGAAGACACACTCTTCTTTGTACTCCTCACCTGGTTGCCACCGCCCGCACACGCTTGACACCATCTGAACTGAATACTTTTATCTTGGTCTCATCAGACCACAGGACATGGTTCCAGTAATCAATGTCCTTAGTCTGCTTGTCTTCAGCAAACTGTTTGCAGGCTTTCTTGTGCATCATCCTTAGAAGAGGCTTCCTTCTAGGATGACAGCCATGCAGACCAATTGGATGCAGTGTGCGGCATATGGTCTGAGCACTGACAGGCTGACCCCTCACCCCTTCAACCTCTGCAGCAGCAGAGCACCTACTGGCAGCACTCATATGTCTTTTTCCCAAAGGCAACCTTGGGATATGACGCTGAGCACGTGGACTCAACTTCTTTGGTCGACCAAGTCGAGGCTTGTTCTGAATGGAACCTGTCCTGTTAAACCACTGTATGGTCTCGGCCACTATGCTGCAGCTCAGTTTCAGGGTCTAGGCAATCTTCTTATAGCCTATGCCATCTTTATGTAGAGCAAAAATTATTTTTGCGAGTTCTTTGCCATGAGGTGCCATGTTGAACTTCCAGTGACCAATATGAGAGAGTGAGAGCAATGACACCAAATAAAACACACCCGCTCCCCATTCACACCTGAAACCTTGTAACATTAACGAGTCACATGACACCAGGGAGGGAAAATGGCTAATTGGGCCCAATTTGAACATTTTCACTTAGGGGTGTACTCACTTTTGTTGCCAGTGGTATAGACATTAATGGCTGTGCGTCACATCCGCCCCGAGCATCGTAGGGCGGCGCATGCGCGGTGCCCCACTGCGGCCAGAATGTACATCCACCGCGTCTGGGGATATCGCACTCTACCGCCCATTCCCAGGTGATGCATCACCTGGGAGCCGGCCGGAGGTACAAATCCTCCGGCGTCGGCGCTCGGACACTCATCAATAACCCGAAGGGGAATGGGAGGTCCATCCATGGGTCCGCACAACACCATCCGCTGGCAAAACCGCAGCAGTAAACAGATTGTCCTTAAAATGTAATTTATGTTTACATACTCAACATCATAGCATTTACAACACTTTTGCTTTAAAAAAAAAATGACACACTATATGACTCTATTGGGAAGAAGGTCTCAAATTCCTTGGTATTCATCAGGAGCTGATTAAATCTCCAAACACATATTAAAAAAGAGGGGGCATAATGGTATATCCTATAATTACCCTCAGGACATGACAAACATCAATGGAGGACCGTATATATTCCCCCAAAAAAAGGGTTAGAGGAAGGCATTAAATGTAAGGGATGTATTCAACCCCGGGAACTCAGTGGCCCTTTGGTTGTAAATCCACTTTGCCTCCTTCCTAAGAATCACTGCGTCAAAGTTGCCCCCCTGGGGATTTGGGGTGACACTTGCGAGAGCAAAAAATGACACAAAGGAAGGATCAAAGCTGTGATTGAGCCCTATGTGCTTACAGATCGGAGTGAGTATCAAGCCAGCATCAAGATAGTAGAGATAGTCTTGTATTCTTCTACCTAGGGTTCTCTTTGTTTTCCCTATGTAGAAGGCGCCACACTTGCATGTGGCCATATAGACCACTCCTTCTGTCTGGCAATCCACAAAGGTCCTAGATTTCAGGTATCCTCCCCTGGGCAGTGGGAAGGTATTTCCCTCCTTTATCCAGGGACATTGTGCACAGCCTCCCCACCTAAAAGTTCCAGCCCCCCCGGCTGCCCCCTCCAGGGGGGCCAGAGGTGTATAGTGGCTGTGCACTAACTTGTCTCGGATAGAGGGTGATCTTCTATATACTATTTCAGGCCGATCCCTGATATATTTCGAGATCACCGCATCATCAGCCAAGAAATGCCAGTTCTTGGTCAAAAGGTCCCTAAAAGTGTCCTGTTGGTCACTAAAGGTTGTCACTACCTTAGTAGTGACCGCCTTCGTGCGTTTTCTTGTTTGAAAGATTAAGTCCTCTCTTGTCTGTGACTTGGCCCTCTAATATGCCCTTTTAAGTACTATAAATGTGTATATATGCTTTTTCTCATGAATTGAATTGTCTCTTTATTATGTGATATTTTGTTTTTGATTAGCAGAAAATTGATGAAATAGTGGAATGATCCTGAGGAAGCAATCCTTGCGAAACGTCGATCATACTTTCCACGATCTCAAGTTGTTAAACATACTGTTTGTTGTTTACATCTATACTGGATATATTGGATATTGTACATGTTTTTCTACAATCTTCAAAATGATTTTTAACTCTGGATTAATATATGCTTGGTTTTTAATGCAAGCAGTGGTATCATTGTGTTCATCTTAGACGGCAGCTACTCCATTAAAGTCCTATTGGTATTTTCTCGATGGAGCATATGCCTCATCTTGAATATTCTGTTGTTTTCTCCTATGTACAATAATATGTGGACGTGGATGGGACTGCCATCTTCTAAACACTGACCACCTCACCTTATTTAGTTCTATATGAGGACGAATATAAATCGGCCAAAACTGATGAAAAAAAATGTTTTTTTTATATATATATTTTTTTGGATTTGTATTTTAGCAAAAAATAAGAAAAACTTTTGTTTTGCAAAATTGTCGCTCTTTTTTTGTTTATAGCGGTGATCAGAGATGTCAGAGGTGACCAAATATCACCAAAAGAAAGCTCTATTTGTGGGAAAAAAGGGCGCAAATTTTGTTTGGGCACAACGTCACACGACCGTGCAATTGTCAGTTAAAGCGACGCAGTGCCGAAACGCAAAAAGTGATCTGGTCCTAAAGTGTGAAATCCTACCGGAGCTGAAGTGGTTAGTGGCTGTGTGTTGAGTTAATTTGAGGGGGCAGCAAATTTACATTGTTATACAAGCTGTACACTCACTACTTTACATTGTAGCAACGTTTTATTGGTTCAGTGTTGTCACATGAAAAGATATTATAAAATATGTACAGAAATGTGAGGGGTGTACTCACTTTTGTGAGATACGGTATATATATCTCACAAAAGTGAGTACACACCTCACGTTTTTGTAAATATTTTATTATATGTTTTCATGTGACAACACTGAAGAAATTACACTTTGCTACAATGTAAAGTAGTGAGTGTACAGCTTGTATAACAGTGTAAATTTGCTGTCCCTTCAAAATAACTCAACACACCTCTGGCAACAAAAGGGAGTACACCCCGTAAGTGAAAATGTCCAAATTGGGCCCAATTAGCCATTTTCCCTCCCTGGTGTCATGTGACTCATTAGTGTTGCAAAGTATCAGGTGTGAATGGGGAGCAGGTGTGTTAAATTTGGTGTTATTACTCTCACTCTCTCATACTGGTCACTGGAAGTTTAACATGGCACTTCGTAGCAAAGAACTCTCTGAGGATCTAAAATAAAAAAAATGTTGCTGTACATAAAGATGGCCTAGGCTATAAGAAGATTACCAAGACCCTGAAACTGATCTGTAGCACAGTGGCCAAGACCAGACAGTAGTTAACAGGACAGGCTCCACTCAAAACAGGCCTCGCCATGGTCGACCAAAGAGTGCACATGCTCAGTGTCATATCCAGGTTGTCTTTGGGAAAGAGACATATGAGTGCTGCCAGCATTGCTGCAGAGTTTGAAGAAGTGGGGGTAAGCCTGTCAGTGCTCAGACCATACGCTGCACACTGCATCAAATTGCTCTGCAGGGCTGTTGTCCCAGAAGGAAGCTTCTTCTAAAGATGAGGCATAAGAAAGCCTGCAAACAGGTTGCTGAAGACAAGCAGACTAAGGACATGGATTATTGGAACCATGTCCTGTGGTCTGATGAGACCAAGATAAACTTGGTGGTGTCAAGCGTGTGTGGCGGCAACCAGGTGAGGAGTACAAAGACAAGTGTGCCTTGCCCACAGTCAAACATGGTGGTGGGTGTGTCATGGTCTGGGGCTGCATAATTGCTGCCAGCACTGAGGAGCTACAGTTCATTGAGGGAACCATGAATGCCAACATATACTGTGACATACTGAAGCAGAGCATGATACCCTCCCCTTGGAGACTGAGCCACAGGACAGTATTCCAACATGATAACAACCCCAAATACACCTCCAAGACGACCACTGCCTTGCTAAAGAAGCTGAGGGTAAAGGTGATGGACTGGCCAAGCATGTCTTCAGACCCAAACCCTATTGAGCATCTATGGGGCATACTCAAACAGAAGGTGGAGGAGTGCAAGGTCTCTAACACCCACCAGCTCTGTGATGTGGTCATGGAAGATTGGAGGAGGACTCCAGTGACAACCCGTGAATCTCTGGTGAACTCCATGCCCAAGAGGGTTAAGAGGGTTAAGGCATTGCTGGAAAATAATGGTGGCCACACAAAATATTGACACTTTGGGCCTAATTTGGACATTTTCACCTAGGGGGTGTACTCACTTTTGTTGCCAGTAATTTAGACATTAATGGCTGTGTGTTGAGTTATTTTGAGGAGACAGCAAATGTACACTGTTATACAAGCTGTACACTCACTACTTTACATTGTAGCAAAGTATCATTCCTTCAGTGTTGTCACATGAAAATAAATATTTACAAACATGTGAGGGGTGTACTCACTTTTGTGAGATACTGTATATATGCATACACTGAGATATATGAGATTTATGATCAGTCGTTGTTTTTAAATTCACAATCCAAAAGGCACACTAGACATCAAACTGCTTTGTGCACTGTGCATGTTATTACACATGAGGAACATAAAATAGTATGCCTGCTAATGCCGTGAAGTCTTGACATTGTCTGTCCTTCTGTCAATGTCATGCCAAAACTGATGACAGTATACCTTGAATACATAACTTTTCATATAACTCACGCTGTGTGCTCAGTGAAACATGGCAAGCTCATAATAAGAGGCATAGAAAAGACAGATGGACATATGAGACATCAAATGACATGACTACAGTAAATGAATCTCTGCAGACTATGGTGACTATAATAATAAAATGGAGAGGAGGAAATAAAACAACATTAAGATTGAAACTTTCAATAACAATTGTGATAGAAAGGAATATACTAGGGTATGATTTCAGAAAGACTGAATGTATACCTACAACATCTGACTTATACAAAAATTTTAAACCGTATTGTCTCCCTGGATTGACAGGGGACTTAATATTGCTGCTAAAAACATGATTGTATTTATATTCAGTGTACACCATTTTTTGGATTTTCAGTCAATGAAACACATTTTTTTTCATAATTGTGTTTTTATTAAGTGAGAAAAAGTTACAGAGGTACACAGAAAAAATAATTTCCTTTTTTAAAAAAACAAACAAACACAAGAGATCCTACTGAAATTTACACACAGTAATATTGAAGGAAAGAAGCTAAACAATAGAAGAATTGCAGGCCAACTTTGAATGTTAATAATTCGAAGGAAGAGATGTAGGGTCATAATTCGTAACTGATACAACAAGTACAAATTAGCAATGTAGAGAGAATGGTTGTGTTTTGGTAAACAAGACCAAAATAAGCCTACTTAGTGGACCCTCTGGAGGGGGTTTTAAATCAATAGAGGTAATATCCTTAGGTGATGACTAGAGTCTCCCCACAACTGGTGTCCCCCCAAGACTTGAAGTATCCCATATCCCCCAAATTTTGTCAAACTTATGGATGGAGTCTGTGACCGAAGCAGTGAGGTATTCCATCTTCCTTATGTTTGCAATGATTTTGTGTTGCATAGTTAGGGTTGGAGGTTCCCTTGACAGCCAGAGTATTTGTATAGCTCTCCTAGCTGCTAATAGCACGTATGAGAGCATTCGCCTGACATGTTTTTTTCTGACCAGAGAAGGGGAAGCCTAATAAGTAATGGAGCGGGTCCAGTGGTAACTCTGACTCACATAATGTCTGGAGTATGTGTCTAACCTCTAACCAAAAGGGCTGCAATTCTACACACTGCCAAAAGATATGGTATAGAGTTCCAATTTCCAAACCACATCTCCAGCAAAGAGGAGACAGAGTTGGGTCATGTTTTTGCAGAATATCTGCAGTTCTATACCAGAAGATCAACACTTTAACCGCCATTTCTCTTTGAGTCACACATCTAGAGGAGCTAAAGACTGCCGACCGATAGCTGTTTCCAGACATGGACAGGGATTGGCTGTTGCAGAATTCGTGACCATTTCCCCATGTATGCATGTGAGTCTTCAGAAAGAGGGGTAGCCTCATGAAGTAGTTGATATATAGCTGAAATTAAATGGGGTTGATAAGGTCCCTGGGCACACAGTAATTCAAATTGGTCGGGTTTATCTAATGTAAGAGACGGGGATAAAGATGCAAATAAGTGCTTAATCTGAAGATATGAGTAGTGAAGATTAGAGGGAATCCGATGTTAGTGCCTAATGTCCTGAAAGGTTACAATTCTACAGGTCACTGGGTGAACAAAATGGCATAAATGGAAGAGGACTGCTTGAGCCCAAGGGACCATTTGTCCAATGGATATACTGTCTGCAATCATTGGGTTGAAAAGAATATTAGTCAAGGGAGGGCAAGAAGAGGAAAGAGAATACTTTTTCACTGCCAAATACCATATTTGTCTAGAGAATGTCATGTGCGCTAAGCACATGTGTTGTAATATTTTGTCACCCTGCAGGTGTATGGACCAGACCAATGAGCATGGGTGAACTGGGTATAATGCTCTAGTCTCAATCTCCACCCATCTATTGGGGGGAAACTGGCTAGACCTAGAAACTATCGTCCGGAGATGGGTGGCATAATAGTATTTAATAATGTCCAGTGCTCCTAAGCTACCCCGAGTGCGAGGTGAAAAGACAACGGATCTGGCTATTCTATGAGCTTTGTTATGCCAAATGAACTTCAAAAACCACTGATGTATCGTTTTCAATTGTGAAAGGGGGACAGGGACAGGCAATGTTTCAAATAGGTATAGGAGTTTCTGCGGTATGGACATTTTCAGTACATTTATCCTACCCAACCATGAGATAGGGTATTTATCCCATTGTTGCAACATAGCATGAATTTCTTTAAACAATAGGGGGCAATTAGCTGCATATAGAGTTTTATAGTTCTTGTGAGAGGAGTATGGGTAGGGCTTCAGTTTTGGAGGCATTTACTTTGTAACGTGATAAGGAACTAAATTTCGATAATAAATTATGAAGGGACGGAAGAGTAGTTATTGGGTCCGATAGGGTCAGAAGGATATCATCTGCAAAGAGTGAGAGTTTATATTCTGTCTGCCTCATCAGTATCCCTTTAATGTCCGGGTGAGCCCTTATCGCCTCTGCTGAGAACAAAGCACAGGGGACAAGGGACACCCCTGCTTAGTACCATTAGATGAAACACATTTTAAAGTGTAAATGCAGGAAAACAACTGAACACATGGTGAAAATACCTGTAGATTAGATGCCTCAATGGCCAAAAAAATCTGTTTTAGCACTTCCCCATGCAGGAGCTGCTATTAAATGAAGCATGCATCAATTAACAGATAGTTTTGCAGACTTAAGAACACTGCAGAGGATGACCAGTAAATTAACCACTAACAACCTCTCAAGGGACTATAGCAAAGCTAAACTTAACTATACAAAGTACAACTACAGTCTCTAGACTGTGCCAGCAAACTCAGAAGAATAATAGGGTTCATGTGTGACAACGCATAGAAACCCAGCAGTGGGTGAGAGTATGTATTCTTAGTGTATGGGGTACCCCTCTAAGATGGTGGAAGATACCTGGCGCCTACTAGTTCACGTTGGCTGACTTTAAGAGTATTAGTAGTAAATGTAGTTAGGCAGCTGGGTAAAAGCATTCTCTAGTCTCTGGTGAGAGTTTAACATGTGTACTTCAGCTCACCCCTTCTGGCAGGTGACTAGTCCCACTGGCTTGTCGGTCAGCAGGTTCCAGACGTCAGGTCTTGGAGGCTCAGTTTATCAGCCCTGATCCTCAAACAAAGTGCAGTTTCTCATTTTCGGTCATGTAAATGCAGCGACTCTCACTTTCTCTAGCTCAGTCTTTGGGCAGCTGATATAGGCCCTCCCTGATGTAGGTGAACAGGCACACCAGCAGATCCACTTAATTCCTTTGCTCAGCTCCAGTCTCTTGGATGTAGAGCACAGACCCGGATAATAGGTCTGTATGCTTTGCTCTCCTCTCTAGACTGGCCTCTCAGTTTTCTGGTTTGCCCAGGAAAAAACAGTCCTGTCTCTCCTCCTATGTGTCCAGGGGATTTTGGGTGCTGTAGTTCTGCAGCCATTCAATTATATTGTACAGTGCCACTTTAAAACAACATTTCACAAAATCCTCTGGTGTCTTTATGCAAGTCCTCTCCCTGCCCCTGATTGGTCCTAGCTCTCCTGCTCCCTGATTGGCTCAAGTGGATTGGGGATTACAGAAAGCCAATACAACTCTCGATCCTGGTTAGTCCCCGTCCCTCTCCTGAACGTATTTCTGTGGTCTCCTAAAACACTTTACAACAAAATTTCACCGTGACATGTTATATTAACTTACCGACGTCTTGATGTCGTGGGTTTTAGGGGACCTGTGTATCCTCCTCTCTGTCCTGACAAAAAAGGACCCGTTTGGTCTTTTGACTCTCCGGTCAGATCTCTCCTCTCGTTTCGTATGTCTGGATAATAGGCCCAGACACGAGATGTAGGTTCTCTGACCTCGACTCGTTTCCTTAATTCACCTAGACGACCACACGGACAAGTGGATGTAGTCCCTCCCGGATATAGTCGACGGGTTTCTGACTCGATCTCTTTCACT
>BLSH010052296.1:556816-573814 GCA_018402905.1 Glandirana rugosa | reverse complement strand
TCCCCTCTCCCTACACCCTTACTGGTCACACAGTAAGCAAGGGTTCCTTGGTACTCTTACATCATCACCTCTGCCAATCAGATCACAGTGATCCATGCTTTTGTCGTCAGTCATCTAAGGAGAGTTCTGTGCTCAGGCATGGTTTGCACAAACACTGAATTGAACCATACTGGACCACAAGTAACCTGTGCCTGGGACCACCTCTTCCAAATGGTCCCAGACACGGCACACTTAGCTGTTTACAGTTCAGAGAACTAATATTACACAAATGAACCAGGCCAAGGGAATGAACCATGCCCAGGCTTGGATAAAATTGCCAGTATGAGTGCACCTTTAGTGTGTTGGGGTGGCTTTCATCATGAAAGCCACCGCAGTACATATCATGTGCATTACTGTGCACATTACTGCAGTGCAACAGTGTGAGCTACGCCTAAAATACATGTGAAATGAATAGATAATGGGTATAATTTCCTAAAGTATATAAACAAGAGTATGGATAAATAACTGTGGCATTCTTACACTGCAAGCCTCGCATGAGTGTGGATAGCAAACACAATACCTGAACCTCTCTAGCTAATTGATGTTTAATGCATAATGATATGATCTTTGTCATGCACTTTGAAAATGTAAACAATACTGCCTTTGTTCCTTTTGTGTTCCAATATTATCAACATTTTACTGAAAATAAGAAACAAATCTGTCCCTCTCATTAAGCATTGAAACACCCATGAACCAAGCAAAGCAGTGGTTCATAATAACTCTAGAGTGTGCTTTCAGAACAAAAAAGGTACATATGTATAGGTGAATTGGAAAGAAGTGAATACCACGTTAGTGCAAGGACCTTAACTAAGCTGCAGCCTAAATGTGCAATACACACATCAAATATAGCATAAATCAAAAATTGGCTGCGCTAGAGGATAATCATTAACCATAAAAGTGAATAAATGATATAACCCACACCACACAGTGTGATATAAATATATTAAAAATGTAGGTTACCCGTTGAATGGGTATCAAATGATAACCCTACAAATAACTGAATTGCAATATACCACAGTGATCAGAAAAAAATAATTATATAGATACCATAAATCTATAAAAGTGAAAATAATAAATACATTTTCACTTTCAATAACTTTTATAAATCTATAAAAGTGAAAATAATAAATAAGCGACTTCTGGTTGGACGAAACGCCGCGTCGGGTGAAGGGCGTGCTGACGTCACCGCATGTACCTCTGTATACTCTGGAGGATGGGATTTTAACGTGTAGCTGGCCGGCTGACCACTTTTTATGCTTTAATTTCTACCGATATCTGTAAGTGCAATACTTTTACTTATAATAAAGCATTGGTAGTATTGCACTATGCAAGCTCTTTTTTCTATATACGTCTGGTGTGAGATGGATATATCAGGACTCCCTGAAGTGGTTCCTCTCCTCCCCCCTCCTCCCTGGGACGGCTGTGGTTTGTATGGTTCATCTCTCTCTGGCACCCTGACTGGGTAAAGTCACAAGCGCCTATATAGCTTGCTTCTGGTAAGCACATCAATTATTCGGTGGAGGTACTTGTCACTTTGTGGAGTGGAGCACTGGGTGGATTCGCACCTGAATTTATGTTTGCACCAGCAAAGCAATTGTACGGTTTAAGGACATTCTATGAACTTTATCCACTTAGCCTACTATATTAATACGGAATTTAGCTTATTTATTATTTTCATAGATTTCATAGATTTACGGTATTTATATAATTATTTTTTTTCTGATAACTGTGGTATATTGCAATTCAGTTATTTGTGGGGTTATCATTTGATACCCATTCAAGGGGTAACCTACATTTTTATCACACTGTGTGGTGTGGGTTATATCATTTATTCACTTATATAGTTAATGATTATCCTCTAGCGTGGCCAATTTTTGATTTAAGATATATGCAGGTATTTATCATTGGAAGCCCATTTAGAGGCATAAGAAAGATAGATGTACTTGCTGGAAATTGCACCATAGAAGCGGCAAGCAGTATTGTGAAAAATGTATTACACAAAAGCAGGTATGGGAACTGTAGCAGTCGAAAAATGAAACAGACCTCAGATTTGGGTGTGTTAAAACAAGCCTAAAGGAATGAATGGCCTATAAAAGCCCACACAAAAAGCACAATTAACCTCCCTGGCGGTATGATTATGTCAGATTTTTGCATCTCAAAGCGGTACATTTTTTCGCATAGAAATTTGGCGTTTTATATTGTAGGCCTCTAATTCTTAGGAATAACTCACTTAAGACAAGAGTCTAGTAGACATCCCGGGTATGATAAAGTTTGAAATAATGAATTCATAAATTATAATATAATAAATAACGATAAATAATCAAAATTAATAATATAATAATAATAAAATTTGCTCAGTTGCAGAATTGTCGCTGTCGTCACTTTCAGTGTCTGATGATGAATTTCTCCACAAGTCAGTATCACTCAATTCTGCAAATGATTCTTATTTACTATCGCTGTTTTCTAGCTGGTCAAAAACCGCTTTTGATGTAAAGGGACACTTTTTTCTGCCATGGACATTCTCAAGTTTCCAAGCAGAAAGAATGGCATATATAATATAAAAGTGCATGCAGGGCACTGGGCAAACCACTAGGGACAAAAGGGATGTGAAATGATTTCATACAGTAATGTAATCTTACAGATTACAGTTTACTGTATGTTTGCAGTGTGTTTCACTTTTTGAATTTCCCGCCCAGCTCCGCCCCCGTACGACGCGACGCTCGCAGGGAATGGAGCCTGGCATCACACAGGCATCGGCAGTGGACACAGCCCGCAGACACAGCGGTGGGACATCGCTGGATCCAGGGGACAGGGTAAATAACCCAGCCTTGGATCCAGCGATGCAATCCCGAGTGTGGCTCGGGGTTACCGCTATTTGCAGTGAAAACTCACCCTGACCCACACTCGGGAATACCGTCAAGCAGGATAAAGCATAACTCTAGCTCTTCCTCTAACCTTGACACATAACCTTATTAAAAAATAACTATAAAAAACATGAATAAAGAGGAACTTCACTCTCCCAATCAACATTGATTATTTTTAATCCTCATGATGTAAGCATAAGTAAATACATAGGAAAGTATATCATATTTACTTGTTTTAAACAGCTTTTTACATTTGTTCAGTTACTTCCAGGTTTATTGCCTAGGCAAATGATGTCATGCATCCCAGTAGTCTTCAGGAGGGCAGGAGAAGAGGAGAACATCTCATATCCGTTCACATACCTATAAGAAATCTGTCAAGAGGGAAACAAACAGGTTGCTGATCCTGATTTCCTTAAAATGTTGGCTGCCTGGCAAGGATGATTCTATGACCTTCAGTACTATTTACATAGCATGGAATAGGGTACAGTTTAGAACATGGGCATCCGCAGGTAGGGGCAAGGGGGGGCAAGTGCCCCCCCCTGGAATCAGGGATCGCAAAGTGTCTGCCAGGGGCGGACCAAGTGGGGGGCGAACCGCCCCGGGTACCACATTTTGGGGGGGTGTTCAGTCACAGTGTGGCATCTCTAGTGGGGTACGCTCCCGCTCTGCACATCTTGAGGGCGTCAAGAGCCCTGGCTGCTCTCTCTCTTTTTTAGGTGGATTGGAACACCCCTTCAGCCCCGCAGTGGTATGGTCTGGTGACTGGTCTGCGTGCATCCGTCCGTGACAGACGCTCCGACATATTGTCACTGAACTGACTGCTCCGCTTCCTTCTTCTGCTCTGCCTCCGCCTCCACCCACCCACCACTGCTGTGCTGTAAAGCCAGGCCTGAGGCGGCCCGCCATCATGTAAGTACTGTCAGTGTAGTTTGGAATGTTCTCTGCCCGCCTGACAACGTTTCTAGAGAGTGCCAGTGGTGTCCTCCTCTTGCTAGGCTAGCTGCCGAGTGCCAACCGCCCTGTGGCTGAGCTGGCCTGGACCCAGGCCAGTACACGCGGGGACGGGTGCGGAGGGGGGGGTCTGCGTGGTGATGATGTTGCTGCTGCTGCATTGAAATGCATGACAGCACTGGCAGTGTGTGTGTCCTCCTCACCTGAGAAGAGTTTGTGAAGCTAGGGGGTGCGTGTGTGTCCAGTCACTTGGCTGCTCAGAGCTTGTGAGGGATATGATGAGGTGATTTGAAAATCTCCAACTACTTGAACAATTTCTTCTCATCTTCTCATGGCATGAGCTTAACCTCCCTGGCGGTATGATTCTGTCTGGAATTTTGTACCAAAAGCGGTACAATTTTTTGCATGGAAATTTGGTGATATGTATTATAGGCCTGCAATTCTTAGTAATTACTTACTTAAACCTGACCAAAACAAGACTCTAGTAGACATTCCAGATGTGATAAATTTGAAACACAAATGCATGAATTATAATCTAATCAATAATCTAATTTTATTCAATAATGCAATGAAAAATAATGAAATTTGTCAAACAAAGAAATTGCAAGGGTCCTCAAGCTATTATTGTTTTTTTTTTTTTTTTGCGAATATATAAATTTAAAAAAAAATAAAAAACATTAAAAATTGGGAAAAAATGCAAATAAAATAAATAAAACTTTTAGAATGTCCAGCTAAAATATTAAAAATTAAAAAGTGAAATTTCACTTTCAGCTCAGCTGATCCAAAAGCGCATTTGTAGGACAGCGCTTTTTTGATGCCATTTTCAAAGGCTTTTATTTGTCACAAATGACAATGACAAGGGGCACTGAAAGGGCACTGTGTCTGATACTAAGGTGATACAGTGTAATCCTCTCAGATTACATTGTATCACCTCCTTTTTATGTGTTTGTGTTTGTGCAACATTTGAATTTCCCTCCCAGTTCCACTCCCATGCACCATTGCTGCTGCAGGGAACGGAACCAGGAAGTCACCAGAGTGACAGACGGCGCGGCGGGGATCCCGGCGGCGATCACAGCAATGGGAGATCATCGCTGGATCGCCAGGAGAAGGTAAGGAACCCCGCTGCAGGCTCTGCACATCTACCCCGAGCGTGACTCGGGGATACCGATCCTAGCATGTAAAAACCACCCCGAGTCACGCTCGGGTATACCGCTAAGGGAGTTAAAGTGCATTCTTCTTGACATGATCCTAAGAAATCACAATGTTGTTAATACATTTTCTTTTTGTCATTTGGACCTTTAGCCTGGGTTCAGACTAATGCGATCCTCAGAGATCGCATGTGATTCGCACTCGAACTGCACATGCCCCCCCCCTGAAAAAAGTTCTGCGGACGCCCATGGTGTAGAATGACTTGTACAAGGGAAGTAAGTGGAACATCACACTTTCAATCAACATTGGCTAATTGTAATCCTCATTCTGCTAGCATCCCTGGAGTCTTCAGGAGGGGAGGAGGGGTTTTCTCAAATAAGCATGCTCTCCTGCATGCGGGCTTGAGGGCAGATGGATTCCAGGATGTAAATGCTACATGAATCACGTGCACTCACTCGAGATGGCTATGGGCAGAAATGCTAGGGTTTTTTTTTTTTAAAGTGATTTCTCAAAAAAGTAAAGCACGGAGACATGGATGGGGAGTTTGAATGAAAAAAATGAATTCAATAGTGTTTTTAGTTTGTAGTGCTCAGATGCAGTGAAGATCTGCTTTACCCTAGGTTCACACCTAGCGTAAAGTGTTTTTCAGTTTGCAGAAACACACTACAGTCCATTTAACATGGTTTCCTATGGATTTAGTTCACATCTGTGCGTTTTGCAGTGTTGCGTTATTTGGAAAGGATTGGGGACTTTTGCTCTCACTTCAGTTTGCATTTTGCATGCAATAGACTTCAATGGAGCTGCACCAGAAACGCAAGTGTTGTGTTTTTGATGTGTTTTTACCACGATTTTACCGTGATTTTGCCGCAATTTGCGTTTTGCATTTTTAAATCTGCCCAACAACAAACCCCCCCCCCAAAAAAATTATAAAAAAACGGAAAACGCAAATCGCGACAAAATCGTGGATAAAATGCGGTAAAAAAACAGGAAAAATGCAGAAAGCGCAACCGTATAGGTGTGAACCTAGACTTCACCACTTCAGCCCCGGAAGGATTTACTCCCTTCCTGACCAGAGCATTTTTTTGCGATTCGGCACTGCGTTGCTTTAACTGACAATTGTGTGGTCGTGCGACGTTGTACCCAAACAAAATTGATGTCCTTTTTTCCCACAAATAGAGCTTTCTTTTGGTGGTAGTTGTTCACCTCTACATCACTTCTGATCACTGCTATAAACAAAAAAGAGCAACAATTTTGAAAAAAAACAGTATTTTTTACTTTTTGCTATAATTCATATCCAAAAAAATATTTAAAAAAATGTATTTATCAGTTTTGGCCGATATATATTCTTCTACATATCTGTGGTAAAAAAAAATTGTTTACAAACCAAGAGAATTCATTTATGGGGTTTTTACTATTTTTTTTTTTTTTTACTAGTAATGGTAGCGATCTGTGCTTTTTATTGGGACTGCGATATTGCAGCGGACAGGTCGGACATTTTTGACACTTTTTTTGGGACCATTGACATTTACACAGCGATTAGAGCTATAAAAAAACACTGATTACAGTGTGAATGTCACTGGGAGGGAATGGGTTAACCTGCAGGGGGCAATCAAGGGGTTAACTGTGTTCCCTAGACGTGTTCTAACTGTATGGGGGCTGGGCTGGCAGGGGCATGGCAGATTTAACTGATCCCGATGACAGGGATCAGTAGATCACTGCCATGCCCACTGACAGAAGGGGGAACCGTTGTGTTTACATCGGTGGTTCCCCGCTCTTCCTCCCCAGTATGCGATCACACAGAGTGCGGCAAACACCAGAGCACACCGCCGGTGGCGCCCGCCCGCCCACTACTGTGGCTGCGCAGATCGCCACCGGCAGAGCCAACTTGTCGCTGTTTATGTGCGCGAGGCGGTCGGTAACTGGTTAAACTTCATTCCAGATATTTCCCCTCCAGTATTTTTTTCTACCACTAGGTGTCCTCAGTCTGCTGGCTAGCATCCTGCAACCCAACAAAAACATTATAAATGCCCATGGGAT
This sequence comes from Glandirana rugosa, assembly GCA_018402905.1. NCBI lineage: Eukaryota > Metazoa > Chordata > Amphibia > Anura > Ranidae > Glandirana > Glandirana rugosa. The sequence goes on along the minus strand of BLSH010052296.1, from coordinate 566,774 downwards.
TTGTTTTAGCGGTACATCAAAAAAACGAACAAAACTCATAAAATGTTTTTTTATTGTAAGTATCAGCACAATAAAAACAGCAAGCTGATTTACTATGAACAGTTTATAGTCATAGTTTCAATCTTGTTTACAAAAACGTGTCTCATGACTCCACACAGGAATAAAGGTGTATCATACAGCTCTACATGTTTGTTGGGCGGACCCTACTCACCCTTCATGTGTGGGGGTACCTCTCAAGCACAGGACGCTAATCAATGCCCAGGACCAGGCGGAGACTGCTGTCATGTGAAGAATCTAACATTAAGACAGTTCCCTGACTTAGAGATGAGCCTTTACTGCGTGCAGTAAGGAAGCTCAGAGTTCCTTGTTTGTTGCGTTAGGATGAACGTGCTGAGCCTGCACCCACTCCACCAGTCCAGCTTACCTCTGTTACCTCACTCCCAGTAACAGAATGAGCACATAGCTTGGACCTCATGCATGCTCTCACTTAACTCTTCTCTTCCTGCACCTTGTGACCATGCCATAGATATCTGTAATGCAGATTCGGATCTAGTCGCCACTGGATACCGGCTACTAGGGAGGGAGCCAGAACTTCGACCCCATTGCTACCAGAGGACCTGTCACCTTATCAGGTACCATGCTCAATGACTGGTTGCTTGCAGCTTGCTCCTTCACTTGGTTACCCATAACAACTACAGTCTTTGTCTTGTCTTTCCAAGTTAAACCTGTTCTAGTAGTGTTACTTTGTACCCCATAATGCACCCCTTTGAACAAATTGAAACCAGGCTCATAATGGTTAATATACTTTTACTGAAAAAATGCAGCATGACAGTTCAAGGTAATTTAGTGGCCCAGGCATAACTTCACGAGGTGAGAGTCCATTTCAGTATTGTCCATGTCTTGGATATTCTCTGCAAATCTTTGTTCTTCAAAAGCACCACTGGCCGCACTCACAGGTGATGCTGTCACTTCAGAACCCACTGCAATCCACTTTTTAGAACTCTGTAAAGTACTGTAGCTGGAGATTACATGCTATAGCTTGTCTGTGTCTTCTTCCCATGCAGACTGCCCTCTCTGTGTGCACAACCTTTTCCCTTTTATTTACAGCACAGGTTAGAGGCAGAGCCCAGAAAGACCGGACAGAAACAGGTTTAACCCCTTCCCAGCCTGGGCAGCCTGTCTCACTTGCTAACATCAAACACAGTTCAGCCTGCCTACACATTTCATGAATATCATTTCACTTGATCGGTAGTTGATGCTAGTGACATGATGTCTACAAACTGAGAAACAAAATTTATGAAATCAGAACTAGAAATGGTAATAGCACATACGCCCTTTATAGGGATGTGAGTCAATATTTCAACCCCTAAAAATGAATCCAATACTTACAAATCAGATTAAAATCGAATTAAAATTGATTCTAGCACTTCCAAGTAGCAACCACAAAAGGGCATCTGCCACAGGAGCTGTGGACGGGGCTCACGGCACCCCAACAGGACGATCAAAAGGAAGGCAGGCAGCAAGAATCGGTGCACAGGTGAAAATAGGAGATAATCGCAGCTTCTAAACACACCAAAGGTGAGTGTGTCAAGGACCTACAAGACAATATATCATAAAGTATACATGAAATAAAAATAAGTAAACACAGAAAAGAAAGAAAACAAATGCTCCCACTAAGATCCCACTAGTATATATTTTATCCCAAGCTTAAAAATGCCCTATAAACGGTGAAGGGAAATGCCAATGTTAAAAGGAAATACTTACAAAAATGGTGACCATATACATGATTGTCCCATAAGAGGCCAAAGTGACATGCATGAACAAACATAATGTTATGTGAAAAAATTAACAATTCACCTTACAAATGCCTTACATGTCTTACAGGGCTTTGAAAAAATCTTGGAGCTGGACACACAATCCACAAGACAGAACCACCCTATGCATTGTCCCCTCAATTTATCCCCCAATCCGGGGCCCAAGGGAGGCACTGTCCCCTGCCATCCAGACCAACAATATGTGGCCAAAATGGTGCAAAGGCCACGTCCAAAACCACAGCTCAATGAGGTCATGTGCACTGAAAATGCACACATAGTGCACAGTGCAAATACATCACAAGCAACCCCTGTTTTTTTTACATTTGCAGGCAATGATTTTTTCAAGAAAGTGTCTTTTTTTACTTTAAATATGTAAGTTTTGCTGCAGCAGGTTCTATACATGGTACAGATGTGCCACTTTACAAGCAAATTAAGGGGACCCCCCAGGCACTATATTTAAAGAATTTTTTCATTTTTATTGTTTCAATGTAAGAATTATTAAATTATCTGCTCCTTTAAAAAAGATCTTTTTAAAAGAAATGTTTGCATTGGTACATGTCCCCAGGGCAGTACCCAGTCCCCATACCCATTTTATGGCCAATAACTTGCATATAAGCCTTCAAAATGGGGACTCTTGATTCTTCAAGTTTGGGTCCAATAGATTTTAATAGGGTTCGTGGTTTGGGTCTGAACTTTTTCCACATTCGGGAGTGCTGGTGCAAACTGAATCGGGGGGATATGTTCGGCCCATTACTACCAACCACTTCATATTCCTGATATGTGCCTGCTGTATCATGTACTTGTATGAGAAAGTATCCTGTTCTTTTTGTATTGCTTCCTTTATGTGAAATCCCTTGTGTTCCTGCTAGTCCCCTTGTTTTCCTATTAAAAACTGACCACACTAAGCATGAGGGCACAGCATAATCAGTTCTCTAGCTATGCTGGGAACTCAGTATGCTCTCCTCCAATGATCAGACTTGTCCTGACACGCACCTGCTGCATAGCCATTCACTGGGAAGCTCAGTGTGCTCTTGCTTCTCCTCCCTCCTCCTTATGCAGCTGAGAACAGAGGGTATATGATCACTTAAAAGGGGAAAAAAGATATTTATAATTTTTTTTTATATCTATACACAAATGTTTTGCTTTCCATTTCTATTTTAAACTAAATGGGTTGTTTTACAAGGTGATCGTTTACAATCACTTTAACCAGTTGCCGGCCGCCCACTGTGGCTTGACGGTGGCAACTTGGCTCGTTATCATGAAACTGACAACTGACGGCAGCCGCGAGAATGAGCATCATGAGTGCATGTGCCGCCGGGGGAGCCAGGGAGCGAGTATGGCGGGCTCGATGTCTGTTACCCACGATCGTCCCCCCGGAGCGACAGAACGGGGGTCCGTGTATGTAAACACGGATCTCCGTTCTGACAAAGGGGGAAAGGATGTGATCACAGGCTCCCTGTGTATGAGAGCCGTGATCACTCCCCTCCCCTAGCCAGCCCAGCCCCCATACAGTTAGAACACACTGAGGGAACACAGTTAACCCCTTAGAGCGCCCCTGCAGGTTAACCCCTTCACTGCCAATGGCATTTACACAGTAATCAATGCATTTTCATAGCATTGATCGCTTTATAAATGCCAATGGTAGCAAAAAAGTGTACAAATGGTTCGACATGCCCGCTGCAATATCGCAGTCCCAATAAAAATCGCAAATCACCATCATTAATGGTAAAATATAAAAAATAAATAAAAACCTCATGAATGAATTCTCATCATTTGTAAATGCAGCAGCTTTTGCGCAAACCAATCACTAAATGCTGATTGAGGTTTTTTTTACCAAAAATAGAAGGAAGGATATAAATCGGCCAAAATCAATGAAAAAAACGTTTTTTTTTTTGGACATATATTATAGCAAAAAGTAAGAAATAGTGGGGTTGATTTACTAAAGCTTGAAAGTGCAAAATTTGGTGCAGCTCCACATAGAAACCAATCAGCTTCAATTTTTTATTGTCAAAGCTTGATTGAACAAGCTGAGGTTAGAAGCTGATTGGCTAGCATGCACAGCTGCACCAGTTTTTGCACTCTCCAGGTTTAGTAAATAAACCCCATTGTGTTTTTTTTTGCAAAATTGTTGCTCTTCTTTTGTTTATGGCAGTGATCAGAAATGATGCAGAGGTGATCAAATACCACCAAAAGAAATCCCTATTTGTGGGGAAATAAGGACGCAAATTTCGTTTGGGTACAACATTGCACGACCGCGCAATTGTCAGTTAAAGCGACACAGTGCCGAATCCCAGAAAGTGCTCTGGTCCTAAACTGGGAAATCCTTTCGGGACTGAATTGGTTAAACCTTAAGAGATAAATCACTCCTTGTGTGCTGCAATTTACAAAGTGCTTAGGGAGAAATGTGGCTTTATTAGGTAGAATCACATTCCTATCTATATTCATATATTTACAGTAGGAGCCGTTACCTCACTTGTACGTCCCCTTGAGGCGACCATTTCTCCCACTCTTGGGGGCCCTTTGAAAATAACTATGAACCAGTTTGTTTTGAGCGATGGCACTGTACGAAAGTCAATACTGGCTTTACAAATTTTGAAATAACGGGATCAATGGTTAAAAGATACCTTTGTTTATAAAGAGCTGCACTGATTTCTTATGCTGTCTTGTATACTTGGGGATAATGTTACCGTTTTGTTGGTTTTCCTACATTTCTTTGTCAAAAGGATAGATTTTTGAGCATGTTTTTTAATACGATTATAAGCCCTTCTTAACAACATTTGTTGTATCCCCTAGCCAGAAGATCTCTCAGATTCTTCTCTTTTTGCTCAAAAGAAACAATATCGGTGCAGCTGGATTCTATGTGCAAATATTGGCTATAGGGAACAGATTGAATAAGGGGCATTGGATGTGAACTACTTGTGTGTAAAACTAATTCTTTCACGTTTTCAGTGCCAAGGGTTTTTCACAGTCCTTACATGTAAGGCACGGTGAACTGTTTGATTGTTGTTGTTTTTTTCACATTGTATTATGTTTGTTCATGCATTTCACTTTGGGCTGTTCTGGGATAATTGTGTATATCGCCACCATTTGTTCACTTTTGTAAGCATTTTTCAAGATATTCCCTTTAATAATCTTTTTTTCTTTTCTGTTGATTTACTCTATTGGCTTTCACCATCACCTTTTTACAGGGCATTTCTAAGCTTGAGATAAAATATGTACTCTTATATTTTTACTTTATATTTAGTCACTCCTTTCATTTTGGCACACACCGATACTGTTGAGATCTTGGTGGGAGCTATTTTTCCTTTTTTTTTTTTTCTCTGGACTTATATAATTATTTATGTAAAGTACACGCTATGATATTTTGTCCTGTAGGTCCTTGTCACACACTTACCTTTGGTGTGTTTATGAGCTGTGATTATCTCTTATTTTCACTTCAAGCTGTTTGCTGCAGCCTGCCCCCCTTTTGGTCATCCTGTTGGGGTTCCATGGGCATATGCCCCTTGGTGGTTGCCACTTGAAAGTGCTATAAAGGATTCTAATTATTTTTCAAGCTAATCCGGAATTATTGGGTTAATTTTTAGGGGTTGGGATATTGACCCATCCCTCCCCTAAAGGAAGTATTTGCTATCACCATTTCTAGTGATGAAAACTGATGAAACAAGTAAAGATTGATGATGCGCCTGTAAACAAGACTGAAACCATGAAAGTGGACTGTTCATAGTAAATCAGCTTGCTATTTTTAATTGTGAAGTTTTTTTTTGTGTGTTGATAGTTATAATGAAAAACTTATGAATTTTGTTTGTTTTTTGATGTACCGCTAAAAAATCCCATGAGCATTTATAATGTTTTAGTTGGATTATAATATTATGGATGGAGGTACATAATTTTATGTACCAGATCGAAGGATGTAGGATATGTTGTAGCATCATGTAGCCTACTTCCTCTGATACCATGTTATCCTAGACTTATCCCAGCCTGTGACTGGACAGTGAATTGGGAAGCAGTACAATGATGAAATCGTCACTCTGTCAACCTGCTCTCTCTTCCCATCAGCATGCGTATTATCAGCACATGAACTCATTGGCCCCTGTACTACTTCTTCCTCTCACACTTGAGTTTTGCTGTACAGGGACAGAAAAGGGCTAATACCAAGTCAAACTCTTCAGGTACTTGCAAAAAAAAATACATTTATTGATCTATTCAACTATTTAATGTGTATCTTTTATAACTGTCTAGTGTTAGTTTTTAAGCCAAAAGACTGGCAAAGTATTTTGGTGGGGGACAACGCTGGATAGAATGCGAGTATTGTTGCAAAACCTTATTTTATTATTTTTTAAAAAAGTGATTGCTGGTGCATTTATTTTAGTTCTGCTTTAAGTTTTCCCCACAGGGATAAGGACCAGAGTCATCTAGGGGGGTGAAATGTGTCCCTCATTTCTATACATTATGTCAAACACAATTTCATTGTAATCACTACTGCCTAAGTTGTCCCTAATTTGTATGTCCATAATTATTTGTATTATCTGAGATTGGCTGTTACGCACAGCCCCATGCCTAGGTGAGGAACTATAGCTGGTTGGTGTTTCTTCTGCCTATAGCAGGCCTCCTTCCCTCAAATAATTGAGAATGTTGATAAAAAAACAGTCCCCTCAGGGTGATGAATGTACATTGCAAGAATTTTAACATTCAATTTTAAACTACAGATTCCTACCAGTTTCTGCTCTGAAGAAGTAGCTTTTTGTTCCACTATGTTTATATACTGATTCTGAATAGGAGTGACTAATTTATTTCAATCAGCTGGTGCACTTACATGTATTTTAGTGCAGATTTCTTCACCCAAGCAGGAAATTATATTTCTGGGCGTGTTCTGTACACTGTGTACAGAATGCCTCTAGGTTGCCATATTGTACTGAATTTTACTGAAAATTACACTGCTGCAGTTTGAAAAGAAAATGTAATTTTAATAACATTAAATTACAATATGGCTTGTGTAGCAAATACAAATATTATATTATTTTTTGTTTGCTATATTTTTATTTCCACAAAATTGTACCTACCTTTTAAGGCTAGCAGGCCTACTGGTACTTAGTTGCCTCAGGTCTTAGAATATGATGCTATAGTTCCTGGCCAGATGGTACCGGGAGTGAGCGACTGAGGAAGGGGACCTGTAGTCCTGAAGGTGGTAAAGCACTAGACAGTTGGTAGTGGAATCCTGGGAAAGTCCCAGGTCAGTGCAGGAGGTGAGCAAGGGGTAGTCTGAAAACAGTTCCAAGGTAAGGGCTGGTAGAAATCAAGTCCAGTTAACAGTCCAGGAATAAGGCAAAAGTTGGCAACAAGGAAATAAAAAAAAAAAAAAAATAACAAAGCAAGCTCATACAAGGAAATGGAGAGGGAGGCACAAAGCTAACATTAGCAAACAGTATCACAAGCACAGAGACACAGTCTGATGAGGTTTAAATAAGGTACCTTCTACACTGAGGACCAATTTAGCTAGGCGGTGTGTGGCTAGGTTAGGAGCCTGAAAAGACTCATTAACCCTCAGCTGATGCCTGAAAAGTTTAATTAACCCACATCAACTCTCAAATTATGGGAGAAGCTGAAAAGTTGCCTGACAATTATTAGTTCCAATAAAGCATTTTTTCTAGCTGAGGCTTCTACCATTTTCTCATGACATTGTCCTGCCATATATTCAAGAACTACTAAGCCTTGGTTGAATGTGCAGTACCATTTGTCCAGTCAAACTCTGGACAGTTAAAGTGAGAAAGGAGATTCATATTATCCTACTTTTTTTTCCAATAATTTTTTATTAGGTTTTTCAACAAAATACAGCATGATATAATATAATACATACATAGTACAGCAGATTACAGAGTTCTGAATAGGGCAGTAAATATGAGCATAGTAGTTTAGATATAATCAATGAATCCCTTAATTAAGGTGGGATGTGGTAGTGGTTTTGTGGGAGTTGTTCATGATGATCATGGTCTATTGGGACTCTGAGTACCTGTCCAAATGCTCCACAGTCGGTCAATGATCAGTCCTTTTCCAGATTTTACCGCTAGCAGGCGTTCGAAGGAGTAGCGTGTGGAAATTCTATGATTCTTCCAACACAAATAGTAAGGGAATAACTATCTTCAATAACATTCTACAAGAAAAAGGCACCTTCATGAAATCGAAAAATATGAGGAAATGGGAACGCGACACAACCTTCGAAGATACTCAGTGGATGACGGCATTGAGGGAACTACAAATTAATACTCATTGCACAAACCACTGGGAAATGACACTTAAAATTACTAATAGGTGGCAATATACCCCGTATAGACTCTAAAAAATCTTCCCAGAGTCTTCTCCACTCTGTTGGAGAGATTGTGGACATATAGGTAATCTACTACACAGCTTTTGGAGCTGCCCAAACCTAACTAGCTTCTGGAACCAAACCTTTCAATTAATATCATCCACATCAGGGATACTAACAAAACCCCAACTGGAACTAGCCATACTCCACATAGGCATAGAAAACTTCCCTAAGTTCCTGAGACCTGAAGTCTCTTACTTTTTATTGTTAGGAGGCCTATAACACAATCGCGTAATTCATTTTCTATTTATAGCACTTGTATGAAGCTCTGGCCATAAAGACTCAGCTCCAAGATATTGTTTCATACTCACTTTCAGATTGCTCTTGACATATACAGTAGACATATGGACATACGCAGCATCTCCTCCAATAAGTTCTATCCCATCCAATTTGTTTACAAAACTTCTCTTTTCTGTGTACATGCCTCTTAATTTTGTACTAACACTTAACATTCTGTTGTTTCTTGTTTTGCAATTTGTTTTTGCTAGACTTCATACGTTGGGTTTAGGTATTATGATTTTCTTACTGTCAGTTATGTGTTCGGCACCCTATGTTCCACTAACTTCTATACCATGTACCTGCAATGGCTCTCACAAACCCATCCATTACCATCTTGTTTTTGTTTTTTTTCACACACGTTTAAAAAAATAATTTTAGGCCTGAACACTGTATAAACCTCCAAAGTATTATATATTTTCTGAAAGCAGACACGCTAGAGAATAAAATAGTGGTAGGTTCATTTTTAATTTCACAAGATTTTACTGCAAACGTTTAGGAAATGCCACAAATTTGTAAACAATACGCTAAAGTTAATTTTAGGGCACACAAACATAATAAATTACCCAATTTTTTGTAAAATATAATATATGAGTAAATAGATACCCAATATGTCAAGCCTTAACTTTGTGTTCACTCGTGAAATGGCGACAAACTTCAGTACCCTATATTTTCCATAGGCAACACTTTAAAATGCCAGTACAGTTCATCAGTTTATGGAGATTTGGTGCTAGAAATATTGCTTTCACTCCGGTGTGCATGGTGATATGTAACATGTGTATTGCAATCAACTTTTTCGTGCATAGGCACCCCCTGATGCATGCTTTTACATTAATACATGCATGTATGTGGGGTGGGGGGGCTCAAAAATTGTGTTGGGGGATTTATGTGCTTGGGTGTAACTTTACATTTTTACAATGTTTTTTACTTAACATTTTTTTCATCACATAGGAGACAAATAGTCCCCTATGTGATGATTTTTTGGTGACAAGTTCTCTTTAATAACACCTGTATGGTGAGAACAGGGCATATACAGGGAGTGCAGAATTATTAGGCAAGTTGTATTTTTGAGGAATAATTTTATTATTGAACAACAACCATGTTCTCAATGATTCCAAAAACTCATTAATATCATACGGGACAAGAGTGGTATGTCCACAATAATTTCTCTTGAACAGTGGTTTTTTAGTAGTGTATCCCCTGATAAACAGAGGATACACTACTTTTTTTACAATTCATTTTTTGTAACATTTTTACATTTCAATGTGGGTTCGTGTATTTAGGGGGTTGTGTTAAAAACTCGGGGGGGTGGGGTGTATGTACGTACATAATTACATTTTCGTACGTAGTCCCCCACGGATACGTGCTTTTTCAACTAACGTTATGTGTACAATGTATAGTGGTACGTGTGGCCTCACTTTCGTTATAAAGATCGTGGTTTAGAGGTATTTGACTACTTGACATGACCGTAAAATTTCACAACGGATACCTTTTATATCCCATGACT
>BLSH010052296.1:533310-556523 GCA_018402905.1 Glandirana rugosa | reverse complement strand
AAACTGGTGGCAAGTGGCATCTTGGCAGCTGTACGCTTGACTTTTCTCAGTTCATGGGCAGTTATTTTGCGCCTTGGTTTTTCCACACGCTTCTTGCGACCCTGTTGGCTATTTTGAATGAAACGCTTGATTGTTCGATGATCACGCTTCAGAAGCTTGGCAATTTTAAGAGTGCTGCATCCCTCTGCAAGATATCTCACTATTTTTGACTTTTCGGAGCCTGTCAAGTCCTTCTTTTGACCCGTTTTGCCAAAGGAAAGGAAGTTGCCTAATAATTATGCACACCTGATATAGGGTGTTGATGTCATTAAACCACACCCCTTCTCATTACTGAGATGCACATCACCTAATATGCTTAATTGGTAGTAGGCTTTCGAGCCTATACAGCTTGGAGTAAGACAACATGCATAAAGAGGATGATGTGGTCAAAATACTCATTCTGCATACAGTGTAGAAACATTTGTTCTCTCTTTTCTTGCATTGATCCGGCATTGATCATCTCTGACACCTGGTGCGAACAAGCCCTAACTCTGCTCAGAAATTATTTTTATTATTGTCTTGGAAGGTGTTGAGAAAGATCATCCAAACTAGGGTGGCAGACAGAAGTGAGAAGATGTTAAAAACAGAAATCTGCTTTGGCTGTGCTTGATCTTAAAATGCTATTTTCCTTTCTTTCCTACATTTACTATTTGCTACTGACAATCATCTACTCTCCTAGTATAACTGTAAATTTATGAAGAGAAAATAGGAACATGACCATTTTTACTGATTTAAAGCACGTACACTTCAAATATTTCACAGGATGAAACACATAGATAACAATACGAAGTATAACCAGTTGTGTTTTATGTCAATGGTGGAGCTGTGCCTATCATATATTGCTTTTTATTTTCTAAAACACAGCATGAAGCAGGTTCTAACTGTAAAAGCCTATTCTCATCAATGTTCTCCACAGGAACCTGTTTAAATAGAAAGAAAACCTGAAGAAATGATGGAATTTACAAATGTGCACCCTTTTGTAGTGCTACATGGGCCAGAAATGGAAGTCCTAAATCAGCAATTTCCACAATTGAAATCTTACAGTGTGGAAAAAGTACTATATACTATGACAAAATATTACAAGTATGGTCGATCATAAATGAAAACTAGAAACCTTTGTTCTCATTCTTATCCAAATGATAGGGGGCTCCAGCAGGGCCATATAATTGGCTCTATTAGATAACTTATAGGATTTCGAAAATAGTTTTTCCTTAACTACTACAGCTCTCACACCTGTACACCCACTATGGACCCTAGCAATTTTACATGTCTACCATGGGCCTCTTTATTGGGCAATAACTTTGTCATAATGTATATTTATCTTAAGATAACAAATCAATACATATACCATTTTTTTAAAAGTGATATTAACCACTTCAATACAGGACGTTTATACCCCCTTCCTGCCCAGATCAATTTTCAGCTTTCAGCGCTCTCACATTTTGAATGACAATTACTCTCTCATGCTACACTTTAACCAAACAAAATTTTTATCATTTTTTTCACACAAATAGAGATTTATTTTGGTGGTATTTAATAACCTCTGGGTTTTTTATTTTTTGCGACATAAGTGAAAAAATTGCGAAAATTTTGAAAAAAAAACACTTTTTTTCGTTTCTATGATAAAATTTTGCAAATAAGTAATTTTTGCTCATAAATTTGTGCCAAAACCTATACTGCTATACTGTCCATCCACCAACGCCAGGTTGTTAGCGTCACGTTCGGATCGCTGGTGCGTTCGGATCAGATCAGCTCCGTCCAGGTCGTCGTATGGCCACGCTCTGACGCGTTTCGTCACTTCCGACTTGGTCACAAGGGCGTTGGTGGATGGACACGATCGAACCGCGGATCGGGGAGGACAGCTCAGATATTGGATTTCTGCTTGTAACTTCCAAGCTTATGTAAGCGCATTTTTTCTATTAAAGATTTTAGTGTTTTAAGTGATACACTATGGGAGTTTTTCTTTTCTGCTTGCCTCCTGTATGAGCATTGAGGGAGTTGAAGAGATAGCAAGAGATGTTAAAGCAGATGTCCCAGAATTCGGAGGTATATAACCAGTGGATGCAGTGCCTGACAGGCGATCTTGATGGGCTGTTTAACCCTTGATGTTCTGGTGAGCCTCAGTGTGTGTGGTTTATTCACGTGGTGACACAGGTGGAGGATTTAACTGTGGAAAATTTGATTTGACTGCACAGAACAATTCACTCTATGGACTACCAGAGCACCTATAATACCTTTATTTTGGATGTGTTTTGTTCACATACATCTGCGCCGCTTATAGGACTATTGATTTTTAGTTTTACACGTCTATTTCTAACACATAGCATGTATATAGCAAAAATGAACCCCCAAAATATATTTTGCTACCCGTCCCAAGTATGGCAATACCACGTGTGAGACTTTTTCACACCCTGCCACATACGGAGGCCGAACATGCAGGGAGCATCGTCAGGCATTCTAGGAGCATAAATTACACATAAAATTTAATTGATACCTATCATACTTTTGAAGGCCCTGGAGCACCAGGGCAGTGGAATTACCCAAAAAATGACCCCATTTTGGAAAGCAAACACCTGAGGTATATTCTATGAGACATGGGCTGCAGATAGGTACTCGGATACTCTGATGGGCTGCAGATAGGTACTCAGGTATTCTGATGGGCTACAGATAGGTACTCGGGCACTTTGATGGGCTGGAGATAGGTACTCACGTAATCTTATGGATTGGTAAACGGTACTTGGGCACTCTGATGGGCTGCAGATAGGTACTTGGTTACTCAGATGGGTTGGTGACAGATACTTGGGTAATCTGAAGGGTAGGTGACAGGTACTCGGGTACTCTGATGGCATTTGGCAGGTACTCGGGTACTCTGATGGGCTGGTGGCAGGTACTCGGATACTCAGATGGGCAGGTGACAGGTACTTGGGTACTCTAATGGGCTGGTGACAAGTACACGGGTATTCAGATGGGCAGGTGACAGGTACTTGGGTATGCTGATGGGCTGGTGACAGGTACTTGGGTAGTCAGATGGACAGGTGACAGGTACTCAGGTACACTGATGGTCTGGTGACAGGTACTCAGGTACTTTGATGGGCAGGTGACAGGTACTCTGATGGGCTGGTGACAGGTACTCAGGTTCGCTGATGGGCAGGTGACAGGTTCTTGGGTACTCTGATGCGCTGGTGACAGGTACTCGGGTACTCTGATGGGATGGAGACAGGTACTCGGGTACTCAGATGCGCTGGTGACAGGTACTCTGGTACTCAGATGGGCTGGTGACAGGTACTCGGGTACTCAGATGGGCTGGTGACAGGTACTCGGGTACTCTTATGGGCTGGTGACAGGTACTCGGGTACTCTAATGGACTGGTGACAGGTACTTGGGTACTCTGATGGGTTGGTGACAGGTACTCGGGTACTCAGATGGGTTGGTGACAGGCACTTGGGTACTCTGATGGGCAGGTGACAGGTACTCGGGTACTCTGATGGGCTGGCGACAGGTACTCTGATACTCAGATGGGCAGGGGACAGGTACTTTGGTACGCTGATGGTCTGGTGACAGGTACTCAGGTACTCTAATGGGCAGGTGACAGGTACTCGGGTACTTTCGTGGGCTGGTGACAGGTACTCGGGTACTCTGATGGGCTGGTGACAGGTACTCGGGTACTCTAATGGACTGGTGACAGGTACTTGGGTACTCTGATGGGTTGGTGACAGGTACTCGGGTACTCAGATGGGTTGGTGACAGGCACTTGGGTACTCTGATGGGCAGGTGACAGGTACTCGGGTACTCTGATGGGCTGGCGACAGGTACTCTGATACTCAGATGGGCAGGGGACAGGTACTTTGGTACGCTGATGGTCTGGTGACAGGTACTCAGGTACTCTGAAGGGCTGGTGACAGGTACTCGGGTACTCTGATGGGCTGGTGACAGGTACTCGGGTACTTTGATGGGCAGGTGACAGGTACTCTGATGGGCTGGTGACAGGTACTCGGGTACTTTGATGGGTTGGTGACAGGTACTTGGGTACTTTGATGGGTTGGTGACAGGTACTCAGGTACTCTGATGGGCGGGTGACAGGTACTCGGGTACTCAGATGCGCTGGTGACAGGTACTCTGGTACTCAGATGGGCTGGTGACAGGTACTCGGGTACTCTAATGGGCTGGTGACAGGTACTCAGGTTCGCTGATGGGCAGGTGACAGGTTCTTGGGTACTCCGATGCGCTGGTGACAGGTACTCGGATACTCTGATGGGAAGGTGACAGGTACTCGGGTACTCAGATGCGCTGGTGACAGGTACTCTGGTACTCTTATGGGCTGGTGACAGGTACTCGGGTACTCTTATGGGCTGGTGACAGGTACTTGGGTACTCTAATGGGCTGGTGACAGGTTCTTGGGTACTCTGATGGGTTGGTGACAGGTACTCGGGTACTCAGATGGGTTGGTGACAGGCACTTGGGTACTCTGATGGGCTGGCGACAGGTACTCTGATACTCAGATGGGCAGGGGACAGGTACTCTGGTACGCTGATGGTCTGGTGACAGGTACTCAGAAGGGCTGGTGACAGGTACTCGGGTACTCAGATGGGCAGGTGACAGGTACTCTGATGGGTTGGTGACAGGTACTTGGGTACTTTGATGGGTTGGTGACAGATACTCAGGTACTCTGATGGGCGGGTGACAGGTACTGGGGTACTCTGATGGGTTGGTGACAGGCACTCAAGTACTCAGATGGGCTGGTGACAAGTACTTGGGTACTTTGATGGGCTGGAGACAGGTACTCGAGTACTCAGATGGGCTGATGACAGGTACTTGGATACTCTGATGGGTTGGTGACAGGTACTCAGATGGGCTGGTGACAGGTACTCGGGTACTCATATGGAATGGTGACAGGTACTCTGGCACTCACATGGGTTGATGACAGGTACTCAGATGGGTTGATGACAAGCACTCGGGTACTCAGATGGGTTGATGACAGGTACTCGGGTATTTTGATGGACAGGTGACAGGTACTCGAGTATTTTGATGGACAGGTGACAGGTACTCTGATAGGCTGTGACATGTACTTTTATGGGGTGGTGACAGGTCCTCTTTATTAGGGGGGATGATCAGTGTGCTTGGTGTACACAGTAGGCGGTAGCAAGCTGCTACCGCAATCTCCCTCTCACACACGATCGGTGTGTGACAGGGAGAACCCTGTAACAGCTTGTTACCGTGGTTTGTTTACATCATGTGACTGGCTGTGATTGACACAGCCGGTCACGTGGTAAAGAGCCAATTCACTGATCGGAGCTGGGCTTTGTCGGAGGGACAAGCCTCAGTTTCGATCACTGCGCGTCCCCGGGGCGTGCACGTGGAGGTCGGTAGAGACCGGCTGTGATTGGACACAGCCGGTCACATGGTAAAGAGCTAGATCTATTGGCTCTTTACCCCGATCGGGGGGGACACGGCCCCCGGGGACACGATCGATCCGCGATCACCACGCCTCAGGGACCCGCAGTAGCGCCGAAAAGCGGCAGACGTCATATGACGTCAGCCCGGATCGACGAGGGGTTCCTGCCGAAGTCATTTTACAATGACTCGGTATGGAACTGGTTAAAGGCAATTCTTCTTTTTTTATTAATAACATACATGTTATATTTTATTGCTCTGTGAGGTCTTGCGCAGAACAGCCCTCATCCTCCGCATCTCGGGGCCCCCACTGGCACGCCTGGCCCTTCCCATGTGCTGAGTGCCCCCAGAGCAAACAGCTTTCAATGGGTGCACCCAAGCAGGTTCGCTCCCAAACCGCTGCTCTGCGTGTCCATTTACACACAGAGCAGCAATGGTCCCGCACCCTCTCTCTTCTCATTGGCTGTGATTGACACTAGCTGGACCCAATGGCTCCCACTGCTGTCTCAGCCAATGAGGAGGGAGAGTCCCCAGAGAGCCCAGGTTCTTGTGCACATTGCTGGATCGTGAAGGGGCTCAGGTAAGCATTAGGGGAGCTGCTGCACAGAGAGGGTATTTAAAAAAAAAACCCCTCCTTCCCATCTGTTATTACCGCCTCCCTCCCCTTTTTTTTTCTTATTTATCCTATTTTCTCTCTCTTTCCTTCCCATCTTTTATTACCCCCCCTTCTTCTTCTCCCTTTTTTTTCCCATTACCCTTGACTGTTGCCATTATTCTTTGGTGTGATGGTATATACATAATGAGTCCAAAAAGCTGTATTTTATTTTATATTAACTTTTGATTTTTACTTTTTGACTTTTATTTTCATTTTTATATTTCTGTGTCTTAAATTCTAAGTTTAAGTTTGATTATCTATTAATTATTGTCTGCCTTATTGTAAGATGGTCATTTTGTACAAAAACAAATGTTATGGTGCTTGGTGTTGCGGGAGCCAAAAGAATGTTTGGTGCCTTTAAGACCCCTTGTCATGTCACTCATCACATGACTGGAGAGGGAAGAGAAATTGCCTTCATTCAAGAGAGCTATCATGAAGAGCGAGTATGTGGGAGTCGCACACGAGTTACAAGCAATGAAGGATAACATGAAAGGAAACTGAGAAAACCAAAGTGAATAAAGCTCCCCCTGTTTGGTCTCCATTGTCATTGAGGGTGGAGAACTGCTTTAAGAAAACAGTTCTTGAAATCCAGTCAGTGTTTTTGCCTAGGCTAAGATGATGTTATCAATCTGCTGCAGGATGAGTATTCCCGCCGTATTGCTGCTGATTCATCTAAAAGCATTGTGCAGTGTGGCTGGAGTCTTGTCTACCTCTGGAGTGTTGGAGCTGGTCCATATGGTGACATCTAGGATGTGTGGAATTTTTACTCTGAATAAGGCGTGTCTGACCCTCTTTAATAAAAGGGTCCAGACTATCCAGTAAGCAGAATTGCCCCGTTGCACTTGGAGGTGATGTGAGCTATCTACCATTCTTTATGCATGTAATGGTGTTGGAACTTCTACCCTCTTCGAACATATTTAATGTATTGGATCATTGTGACTGAACTTACATCAGTGGCGCCTCCTTTTACTGTTTATATGTCCAATCCACATGATTTGATAAAGGGCCACCCCCAAAACACATTATCAGTATTACAGCCTGCTGACAGCTTTCCATCTACTCCACAACTGCATCTTTGTTCCATCCCAAGCCTTGTTGTGGTGAGTCAGTTCAACATCACTCTGTGTTGGTGACGTCACGTCCAGCGTACAACCCAACCACACCAGCTGCATCCTCCGTTGGTTTGGAGTCCAATGTCTGGTGGGTTCCACCAGTGGTCTGTCATTTCTTCCATTGGGTGGATGCCCATGTGACATCTGGCACCTATATACCTTTTGGTTGCCCCCAGCACTGGCCTTGATATGCCTAAGTCACCCTGCCAAGGTTTGGGTGAGATTGAAGTTCAGTATCAAACAGAATGTTTAACATTGTTTGTCTGTCAGCCATTTGTTAACCCTTTCCAGTCTTGGAATACTTTGATTTTACAATAAATCTTTTTACACAAACCGTGGCATAGACATTTTCATGACTTCTCTGAGGTATGCTTCAAGTGGTTTGTAGCTATCGCCCCCAGCGCTGGATTAGGATAAATCTTTTGTTTGTTCTTTAACCACTTCCTTACTGGGCACTTAAACCCCCCTCCTGCCCAGACCAATTTTTGGCTTTCAGCGCTGTCGCATTTTGAATGACAATTGCGTGGTCGTGTGACGTTGTACCCAAATAAAATTTGTGTCCTTTTTTTCCCACAAATAGAGCTTTCTTTTGGTGGTATTTGATCACCTCTGCGTCATTTCTGATCGCAGCTATAAACAAAAAATGAGCGACAATTTTGCAAAAAAGAACAATATTTTTGACTTTTTGCTAAAGTACAAATCCATTAAAAAAATTATTCATCAGTTTTGGCCGATATATATTCTTCTACATATTTTTGGTAAAAAAAAAAATCGCAATCGGCGTTTATTGATTGTTTTGAGCAAAAGTTATCGCGTTTATAAACTATGGGAATTGATTTATGGCGTTTTTATTATTTTTTTTTTTTTTTACTAGTAATGGCGGTGATCTGCGATTTTTATCGGGACTGCGATATTGCTGCAGAAATGTCGGACATTTTTGACACATTTTTGGGACCAATGACATTTATACAGCGATCAGAAAATTAAATATCCACTGATTACTGTGTAAATGTCATTGGGATTGAAGGGGTTAACCTGCAGGGGGCAGTGAAGGGGTTAAAAATGTTCCCTGGGTGTGTTCTAACTGTGGGGGGGGCGGGGCTGGCCGGGACATAACAGATCTAACTGATCCCAGTGACAGGGATCAGTAGATCTGTCATGTCCCCTGTCACAGAACGGAGAACCGCCGTGTTTACATCGATGGTTCCCCGTTCTGCAGCTCTGTCAGGCGATCGTGGGTCTCGAGCGGACATCGAGTCCGCCCGACCCACGGGCACGCTCGCGCAGCCACCAGGGGGCGCGCCGGGAGCGCGCACAGGGGACGACGTCCATGGATGTCGCCCCGGCATTTCAGATCCGCGCTGGAGCCGTACTTCGGCAATAGCGCAGATCTGTAGGGGTTAACAAAACTTAAAAAGCACACTTTTTGCTACTTTGATCAGTGATAGCTTAAAACAAATTAGTGCTACTATGCATAAAAGTTTAAAAGTTATTATCTGTTCTGTTTAAAATGTTTGTTTAAAATTACACAAATTATGATTCCGGTACAAAGCACTGGAAAGGTATTTACAAATGAAATACATGTTTACTTTTCAATTTTGCACTTTTTTTTTAACGTGACACTGAAAACAGTAATGGACAAAAGACATGAAAATGAAAAGAGGTTTAAATATTAATGGTTAGAGAAAAAGCAATAATAAAAAAATAGTTAAAGTGGAACATTTTAATTGTCCTTTCTCCTGCCTCTTATTCCTTTCCTCTTACTCAACATAAAAAAAATAGTAAAGTAAAAACTTTTTCTTCTCTTTTTATTGTTTTAAGGCCTGTATACACGGTACATTTATTGTCCGAAAACTGTCGTTCGACAACCTGTCGTACAATAATCCGACTGTTCGTATGCTCCATTCAACAGCCGATTTTGAATTATTATCCAACAGAAGTTGTACAAACAAACTAGAGAACATTTGTCTGCCGACAAGGCGTCGTCCGATTTTTGGCTCGTGTGTACAGAAGTTGGACAAACAAAAGTTGGAAGTACAAACACGCATGCTCGGAATCCAGGAAGTGTGTGGTTGTGTAAACCTGCGTCCATAATTCACAATTCTCATTCACCTGAAGTTCCTCTTTATACGCTCCTAACACGTCACTATGTTTGGCTTTGTCGAATGATGATTTGACTACCGTCAGTATACTAGATGAAATCAGGGACAGCCGATTTTGGGAAAAGTTGGATGTGCGGTCTTACAACAATCGCATTGTGCGTACAAGGTTTTACTTTCTAAATCCAGGCCTACACCAGGGTGACTTCGCAGTCTCATGCATGTGCAAACACACAGCAGGTCTTTGCTGGTTCTCTTACAGGGACCCTGCAGTATGTGTATGCATGCAAGTAGGTCTAAACACTAATGGGATGTTTAGTTTGCTAAAATTACCTTTTCACATTTTTTCAATCCTTGTGCTTCTTTCAGCCACATCATAAAAAATACCATTTGGTAGGAAGCTGCAATTTTAAAAAGGCTTCACCTGCATGAGTTGGAATGATAGCACCACGTCCCTTTATTTTATCTGCATTTTAATGGACTATTGTTTGCGCTGCACTATTTTTTATATGCATTGTCATGTGTTACTCTCGCGCTCCCACTAAAACAACAATTAATTTGTGCTTAAATTGATATTAAATATTAAATCGTTGCTGTGGCAGCTGCAATCGCTAAATAGTTATCTGTTACTATTATGCAAGATTTAAAAATAAAATAAAAAATGTGCTCAGCGCTACCAAAAGTGAATAAAAAATATATTACTGCGTTCATACATGCTTCACATGCATTTTTTAGATCTATTGTTTTTTAGAAATTTAAATAATAGGCGAAGTGCTCAGCACTTATCACAGGTGTGCAAACATTCAAACAAATTGTGTCATATGATAGCCTACATTCATTGTAGATTTGACAATATATCATGCATAAATTAGTAGTGACTATTGTGTTTAACACTCTGTGCCACATATAAATCAAACACCGTGTCTCAAGGCTGGACACAATTTGTGCAATTGGTAACCCTGCAGGTGCTCAAATGATTCTCATTAATTAATGTGTCTCAAGGCTGGACACAACTTAACTAAAACATAAATTCCACAAATCAGAATATACAGTGTATCTATTAATGTGCATATATAAAAAATGTCTCTTTAAAGCTTTCAATTTGTTTTTGTGCCTTCTTAAAACGGGTATCCTTCCACCAAAAACAGTGATATTTGTGTGATGTTCACAGGAATGAATTTTTGTGACTGCTAACCACTCTGTGCCACCTTTTTGTGCTCTAGCCTCTCACCTGAGTGTGCTAGGGCCTTAGCACGTAAAGGTTTCTTTGCTGTGATGATGTGATGGTAGTGTTTCTCCACCAGAGGTCTCTCTATGCTCCTAATGGAGCCCTCCTTCCTCCTATGGTGTGCCTGGTTCCTCCGAGCTTATACTTCTACTTATAAAGCAGTTCAGATCGAACTCTACATTGAGTCCGTTAGGCGTAAAAGTATTCTTTAAGTAAATCACTTTTACGCCTAACGGACTCAATGTAGAGTTCGATCTGAACTGCTTTATAAGTGATTTTTAGAAGAGAACCAGGAATAGTAATAAAACAGAAAAGTAAGCCAATAAAACAAAAAGAGAAAACTGGGGTACCTAGAAAATATACAAAAAGAAAAAATCTCAAACATGGAAACAGAAACATGAGACAGCAAAGACAATTTAGGAGGAGATTAGAAAAACATACAAAAAAAAAAAAATACACAAGCACAGAAGTAACACCTCTTTACACATAACCCAAACGATTGAAACATAGAAATAAGATAAAAGTGATCATAGCATCCAAACCCACCATTAATTAATTAAAAAATTAAAGACAAATTACAGAATTTGGATGACACATATTTAGTACACACTAGGAGGAGCAAGGATTTCAAACATATAACTTGAACACCGGCTTAGTAAATGATATATAGAAGAAACACATACACTGAATAAGACACACACAAAGAAACAAGAGGGGAGTAGGTTGAAGATTAAACACAATAAAATACACTAGGAAGAAAAATGTATTTAGAAGTAAGAATTTACTCTGCATACCAACCATATGTTCATAATATGTTTTTATTATAATGTTATATTTAAACTGCAAAAAAAACGATCAATCTCCGAACACCTGGCTCCGATCGCAAGTCGGCAGTATGCACCCAAATAAATGGGGGATACACCATTTACGATTCAAATACACACATCTTCCACACACCCGAACCAGCTGGGTAGAATTGGAACACTCACAGCGTGTAATAACTGTCAGAAAAACAGGTTAAAATTGAAACAAACCCACAAAATGGCCCCCGAATAATTAGCATAAGGAAGGGCCACAAAAACATGGCCGAAATAAAAAAGATCACAATCCATGGCAAAATGGGCGCAATAGGCTACAATGGGTCTGAGCCAAACAGAGACTCCAACAAAATCGAGGAACACAATTAACACCAGCTAGCTACTATATAAACACCTCATGCACACATCTCCCTCTATCCCCATGAAGAAGTCACGTGATGCATGATGTAACGCGTAGGGTGTGAGCGGAGGTAACCGGAAGTGACGAAATTTAAAGTGACGAGTTCGCTGCTCGTGGAGAGGCACAGTTTTTTAGGATTTTAAATGTGAGTTCTTTATGTGTTTTATTTAAATACATTTTTAAAACTATATCACACCACGGAGCTTTTCAATTCTTCTCCTATATATGCTGAGAACGAAACTAGAATTATAAGCTCGGGGGAACCAGGCACACCATAGGAGGAATGAGGGCTCCATTAAGAGCATAGAGAGACCTCTGGTGGAGAAACACTACCATCACACCATCCCACCAAAGAAACCTTTACGTGCTAAGGCCCTAGCACACTCAGGTGAGAGGCTAGAGCACAAAAAGGTGGTACAGAGTGGATTACAGTCACAAAAATTCATTCCTGTGAATATCACAAAAATATCACTGTTTTTGGTGGAAGGATACCAGATTTAAGAAGGCACAAAAACAAATTGAAAACTTTAAAGAGACATTTTTTTGATATGCACATTAATAGATACACTGTATATTCTGATTTGTGGAATTTATGTTTTAGTTAAGTTGTGTCCAGCCTTGAGACACATTAATTAATGAGAATCATTTGAGCACATGCAGGGTTACCAATTGCACAAATTGTGTCCAGCCTTGAGACACGGTGTTTGATTTATATGTGGCACAGAGTGTTGAACACAATAGTCACTACTAATTTATGCATGATATATTGTCAAATCTACAATGAATGTAGGCTATCATGTGACACAATTTGTTTGAATGTTTACACACCTGTGATAAGTGCTGAGCACTTCGCCTATTATTTAAATTTCTAAAAAACAATAGATCTAAAAAAACACATGTGAAGCATGTATGAACGCAGTAATATATTTTTTATTCACTTTTGGTAGCGCTGAGCACATTTTTTATTTTATACTATTTTGCTAACAGTTACAATAGTAATATCTCTTCTGCATCTGATACCAGCTGTTTTTGACTGGAAATATCACAGAGGGTCAATGTCAACAGTCTGAATTATTAGTGGGTCAGTGCCAACAGTGTGAATTTTATTAATTGTAGGAAAGGTGTAACTTGCACTTCTCAAACAATTCCAAGCAGTAAATCACAGTGCAGATTTATTTGGTATCTGATTTGAGTTTGTTTAAAGGAGAAGTATGTCCAAGGCTTTCTTGGCCATACTTCTTCTATGGATCACATGAGTGCAGTTCGTTCTGCACCCCTGTGACCCGTTTTCAGCCAACAGTGGTCTAAAGCCAGCTGACATCACTCAGCTGTTCCAGGCTCGGGAAAAATCACAACCATATGGCTGGCATCCACCCAGATATTTGGACCGGCACTTGGCTCAGCTTCTCAGCAATGCGCCAAGAGCCTGAGCCTGCCTCTCCCACCCCATCCACAGTCTAGCCCTCCCGTGAGTGCTGGAGGAGAGAGCAGAGAGCAGTCTCTGCTCAGAGCAGAGAATGAGAACTGAGCGATCAGCAGTATCTGATTGCTCAGTTATCACTGCAGAGCCAAAACCAACCACTGGCATCCACTGTAATGGCTATGGGAGACATATCAGTGTGTCAGACTCACTATTAAAATACGTATAGATATAGTGTCAACAGTCAGCACAGCAGTTGTATAATAAGTAAGCACGATAAAGGCTGTATGATAAAGGGAAAACAATGGCATCATTATAAGTAGACCTGAATTAATGAAAAATGTCCAATGCTCAAAGAGACTGCTGATAATGGGCAAATAGGCAACATTAAATGAAAATGTGAAATAAAATCAATGATGTGTAAATACAACGCAATAAAAACAACCCCCAGCGCCAATGGCCTCAGAGGGAGAGGTGATGAGTAAAGTGGCTAATGAGGGTAGGGAAATGCAGTGAGGATTGCTATATAGCTAGTTGACAATCAAAGTGAAGTGGATGCGACTACCTCAGTTCTTAAAATGTGTCATGCGTAGGAATCAAGAAAAATAAAGAAGGATGGAGATAAAGATAAAGTCCACATGGCATGGACCAGACAAAAGAGAAAACAATAACATTCACTAAATCACCAGAATCAAAGAAAGAAATAGTGAATGAGAGTAACCTACCATTGTGGAGCAGTGCTCTGGCCAGAAGTTGCATGGAACATAATCATCGTAAAGCCATTGAAGGCAAGTGCAGAACACAGAACCCTCCCATTTGTACCATCGAGCCCCCGTGGATACCACCCTAACGTCAGGCTGATGCAGCCAAAAGGGGACGCAGCAAGCTGCTTGCTGTGGGGGCACTGAACAGGAGGGAGGGACCAGAATCACAGAAGAGGGACCCGAGAAGAGGAGGGCCCAGGCTATCTTTCTTCGGCAGGTCTGCCCAACAGAATGCTGCAATTCATTAGTTAGGGCTGATCCTGTGTTCTGGTGCAGTTGAGTTTGCTTGGACTCCTCCCGCTTTCTAGAAACTAGTAAAGCTTTCTGGAACATGCGTGGGAGTTAGGCAAATAGGCAGCATTAGTATGTAGCAGTCTCAGCCAATTACAGGGGAGGTGCCCCTGAGCATTCTGGGATTGGCCTATATATTCAGAAGACATGTGATCTTTGGGTCCTTCCCTGCCCAGATGGTGGAGTGCACCGGCCAGCATAGGCGTGCGCACAGGGTGTGCTGGGTGTGCCTGGGCACACCCTAATCACCCTGTGTGGCACAGATTGCCCTTGCTGCCCAGGCCCCCCTGCAGCACTTTTGGCTTCCCTCCTCTCCCGCAGAATGCTGTGGCGGATCATTTCAGGATGGAGAGCGGGGAAGGGGCCAGTAAATATGTAATTTTACAGCCCCTTCCTTTTCTAAATAAACACAATGAGTGATTGGTACCGATTTCTCCTGTGTCTATTCATAACTGAGGCACAGTAAACTGTGTTTGCTGTTCTCCAGTTTGTGAATGAACAGGAAGCCGCTCAGCACAGAGCACTTCCCATTCCTTCACTGTCCAGTGCAGCTGAGGCTGCAAAGGAAGGGAGTGTGGGATCTCTGTGCTCAGGCCCTTTCTTTGTCTCAAAAGTGAGAAGGTTTGAGCTTTGGTGTGCACACCCTAATGCAATAGGCTGTGCACAGCTATGCCGGCCAGGAGTGAGGCAGGCTTGCCACCCCTGGCACTTGCTGCCATGCGCCTCAGGTGAGTGACCAGAGAGCCTGAAGCTAAAGTAAAGGAGTGACCCTGGTGCTTCCCGAAGAGCTAAGGGGGAGCTGTGCGAGAGAGGATCTGTTTGCAACTTCAGTGTGTACAAACCAATGATCCAGGAGCCTGTTCTTTTTGGCTACCCCTGTGTGTCAGCTAAGGGTCCAACAAAAAGGGATCACTGGCTAGTGATCTGAAAAGCTAGCCCAACTGCTGCTACTGCATGGGACTTTGCTCAGTTCTACTACCTTTAGACTGCCGTGCAGTCTGCCGTAACTGGCTTGTACCCAAACAGCTCTGTCTACCTGTTGTCAGTATTAGGATCCCTTTAAGACCCAGCAAAACTCACCTCAGCCTTTGCCTGGGAAACAACGGTGATTGGCCAGCTCATCTTTAAATCACCCGTATCAGCATACCACCAGTGCTCGTAATAGCATTGTTACCTTGTGTGTTCCTGCTTGACCCAGCTGATATCTGCTCTGTGTATATTGTGTATGACCCGGCTAGTTTTGACCCTGCTTTGCTCGCTTCTGATTCGGTATCGTTTGGACTCTGAACTACCTGTGTATGACCTAGCTTGTCTAGACTAAGCTTTGCCTGATTCTACTGTAGTGCCAGACTCAGCATTACTACTTTGCTTCCCAGGAAACCTCCTGTTGCATCTGCAGCGGTGGACCACAAGCACCAGCCAACCTCCTCTTACATCTGCAGCGGTGAACCACAAGCACCAGCAAACCTCCTGTTACATCTGCAGCGGCGAACCACAAGCCCCAGCCAACCTCCTCTTACATCTGCAGCGGTGAACCACAAGCACCAGCAAACCTCCTCTTACATCTGCAGCAGTGAACCACAAGCACCAGCAAACCTCCTGTTACATCTGCAGCGGTGAACCACAAGCCCCAGCCAACCTCTACCTTCATCTGCAGCGGTGAACTACAAGTTCCAGCTGACCTGCTCTGCTTAGACCTGCTCATGGTATGTACTCTTGTTTATTGAACTCTTTGCATAATCAACTCATCTGAACTGTTACCTGCTATCTGCTCCTAGCCTGACATTATCACGAGCCATACATTTAAAGGGAAGACTACCATGGATCTTGCGCAGGCTCAGTTTGCACAGGAACTTTGCCATTTATCCCATCAAGTTCAGGAAATGGTCACAGAGCTCACCAAGGTGCAATCTCCTCCTACTACCACCGCTACAAATACTCCATCATCTTAACCGAAAATTCCTCTGCCTGATCTGCTTTCTGGTGACCGTAAGGGGTTTTGAAACTTTAAAAACAGCTGCAATTTATATTTCAAGTTAAAGCCATCCTCATCTGGCTCTGAAAATCAGAGGGTTCAGATCATTATCTCATTACTACAGGGTGACCCCCAGGATTGGGCCTCTAACCTGGAACCAAACCATCTGGCCATGTTAACAGTAGATGCCTTCTTTGAAGCCCTCGGGCTGCTATATGATGATCCAGACTGTGCTGCTACTGCAGAATCAACCCTGCTTAACTTACAGCAAGGGACTAACACTGCTAAAGTGTATTGCTCAGAGTTTCGCAGGTGTCTCATTGACCTCTTGCCTGACACTGCACCTCCTCGAGGGAGAGTTTTTCCATTGTCTGAGCTAGAGAATCTTGCTTTGCAAGAGTATATCCAGGAGAACCTATCCTACGGGATTCATTCATCTCTCTACTTCGCCCGCATGCGCAGAATGCTACTTTCTCCTGAAGAAGGATGGGGGGCTGTGGCTTTGTGTTGACTACAGGGGTCTAAATAAGATAACTGTTCCCTATCTGTATCCTCTTCCTCTCATCACAGAGTTATTCTTCCAAATCCAGGGAGCCAAAATCTTCTCCAAACTGGAATTAAGGGGAGCCTATAATCTAGTGTGCATCTGTGCAGGAGACAAATGGAAGACGGCCTTCGGTCTCAGGAATGCGCCAGCTGTCTTTCAGAACTTTATGAATTACATTTTCCATGACCTGTTGGGTTGCTTCATGCTTGTATACTTAGATGATATATTGATATACTCTCCCAATCTTGGAACACATCAGAGGCAGGTCTGCTCAGTATTGGCCTGATTGAGGACTCATTCCCTTTTTGTAAAGCCTGAAAAGTGTCTATTCCATGTGTAAGATAACGGGGTGATTCAACTCAAGTGGTGCATGCGTTTTTAGGAACATATGTCAGTCCAGAGTGCATTTTAAGGGCATGGCAGTCTCCTTTTTATTTAAAGGAAACAAAGTCCAAAGAAAATAACAGCAATTTCCCTTGCAGGGGGTTCCAACATTACTGCATAGTTCAAACATTCAGCCTCCTGGCTTATTTACTTGCAGCACCTCTGCTTCAGACCCTACACCTAGGCCTTTGGATGGCTCCTCAGAGCGTATTCTCATGCTGCTAGCTGCAGCCTCTCTCCTAGGGAACATGGGTGTCCTCCTGACACTCCTACACAGACATCGTGTCTGTAGGGCAGAGTCCTCTTGACTCCTCACCAAGACTGTCTGTCTCTTGGGTGGAGCTGTCTCCAAGTGGGAGCCCTGAGCTCTATGCTTGGTATGCATATGAACCCAGTCCAGAGGTGTGTAATTAGCATGCCTGCTTATGCCACAAACAGGCGTATATTGCTAATCAACATTGTGACACGGGGTTGCCTCTCCACACATGTCAAACAAGTATCTTTCCTGGGCTACCTAATTTCTGACACTGGCCTCGCCATGGATCCAGCCAACATTCAAGCCATTTTAGACTGGGCATCGCCTTCAGACCTGAAGGCAATTCAGCGCTTCCTGGGTTTTGCAAATTTGACTAGAGTCCTCAAGTTGTGTATAGTTTTATTTTGGAGTATCCTACTAAAATCCCCTACCCTATCAAAGTTCCTCAAAAATAAAACTACAAAGACAACATCCCCTGGACTGTTTTTGAAAGCATTGAACCTAAGTGTTTGTGTGCCTGGCTGCAGAAAATGTGGGGGTAGCGCTACACATACATACTCACCTAAGTGGATGCAGCATTGGTCCAATGCTGCATCTGTCCCCCCGCTGCCTCTACACTGAGAACTGAGTGATCAAATACCGCTGATTGCTCAGTTCTCTGTCTTCAGTGAGGACAGAGCCATGATTGTCAGTCACCGGCTCTCTGCTCTGCCTCTCCAGCGCTCACTGTGCAGGTAGTGGGAGTAGCTGGCTCAGACTCTTAGTGGCAGACTGGGAGGCTGAGCCAGCTGCCATTCAGACATCTGGGTGGATCCCGATATTAAGGCTGGGTTCACACCTCCATGTGGAGCAGCTCATAACAGAGGATCTGGTGAATCCCTGTTCTCCATTTCAGGGACGAATCAGGGCTGAATTTTTGCCTGAATTCGGACCTGAAACTGAGCCAAAGGCGCACAAGACTCTTGTACAAGCCACTCTATAGAGAGCTCGTCACAATCTCCTGTCATGTGAATTGGATGTGGGGAAACCCGTATCCAATTCGCATAGGTGTAAGCCAAGCCTAAAGTCGGGATATCTCCAGAGCCTGAACCGGCTAAGTGACATCCTGGGTCACAGGAGTGGAGAACTAAGTGCACTCCTGTGACCCACAGGAGAAGTAAGGTCAGAAGAGCTTTGGCCATACTTGTTTAATGGCGCCCCAGATAGCAGATAGCAGTAAAAACCCAACAGAAGGTTTAACACTTTCCCACCCAATCCATAATTTAAAAAAGGTGTCTTGACTGACACTTTAAATATAACAGCAAGTTGGAACATGCCTAGCCTCAGATTACTTTCATATACAAAAGCTAAACATTTCCTCTTTCACCTTGACACAGCAGAAGATAATTTACTTTTTACTATAGTAAGCTACTATAAAATTGGTATAAAGAAGAAAAACAGTCTTAGACACATACAAATGATTAAACAATATAAGAGAAAATATAGGCAGTCACGCACTATACATTGAATAAGGAGGAGGGAAGCAGTGAAAAGTAGTAACGGAGCTATTTTAGCACTCAGCGGGGCCTGTAATATGACAGAATCCCCAGTTGGTGTAGAGCAAGCACAAATTACGTGACAAGATTTGTCTCTGCGGCAGATGAGCTTTTCATTCTTTGTAGCATTAAACGTAAGCAAGTTCTGAGAAATTCTACATGAATCTTACAGAGAAAGGCATTAAATATATACACAGCATGAAAAGATTAAAGAATATGAAATGAAGAAAGTGAAATAAAGGGCTATGGAGGAGGACTGGGAGATGGAACAGGAACTCTAGACTTTTTCTTCACTTCAATGCTTTGTTTGTTCGAAAGAAGATCTCTCCCCAAAACACTCCAGTCAGAATAAAGGTCCCCTGTAAAGTTATCTAATGCCAGGTTATTTTTTTATTGTGTCTCTGTGATCTGCAGCAGTGTAATTGGCTTTAGGCTATATCCACATCTTTGCTCTTTTGATAACAAGCCTGCCTTTGAACATGCATTACTGTATGATGCCATTCATCATTATTAATCATTAAAAACACCTGTCCTATTGCACACTACACATGTGAGGGTCAGCACAACAGCTGCTTAAAGGGAAATACCACTTTTGTTAAAAGAGAAGTGCGCTGCTCTGTATCTCCAGCTCTCACTGGAGCGCTGGGCTGTGCAGCGGGCAGGAGCAGCTGGCTCAGGTTCTCAGCAGTACGCTGAAAAGCAGAATTACCTGCATGTCCAGGCATCTGGGTGGATCCTGTCAATAAAATCGCAATCTCTCCAGAACCTGGACTGGCTGAGTGAAGTCAGAGGACAGCGGACTTTAGCCCACTGTTGGCTGAATCCGGGTCACAGGAGTAAGGAAGTCACGTTCTCCTGCTTCATTCTGCAGGAGAGAGAGCTTTGGCTCTACTTCCCCTTTAAAATAGAAACATATTGCCAAACAAGTCATTTTTTAATTTAACCACTTGCTTCCTGGGCACTTTGAATGACAATTACGCGGGCATGCAACACTACCCAAATTACATTTTTGTCATTTTTTCACACGTATAGAGCTTTCTTTTGGTGGTATTTAATCACTGATGGGTTTTATATTTTTTGCTAAAAAAAAATGAAAAGAGACCCAAAAATTTAGAAAAAAAAAACAGTTTCATAGTTCGTTATAACATTTTGAAAACAGGTAATTTTTCTCCTTCACGCTGATGAGACAGCACTGATGGGCACTAATAGGCTGCACTGATGGGCACTGATAGGCTGCACTGATAGGCTGCACAGATAGGCACTGATAAGGAGGCACTGATGGGCACTGATAGATGGCACTGGTGGGCACTGATGAGGTGGCATTAGTGGGCACTGTGAGGTTGCACTGATGGGTGGCACTGGGGGGTAGCACGGGTGGGCACTGATGGGTGGCACTGATGGGCGGCACTGAAGGGCACTAATGGGTGGCACTGATGGGCACTGGTAGGTGACACTGATGAGCAGCACTGATAGGTGGCCCTGATGATGAGGCACTGATGGGCTCTGGTTGGCAGCTCTGATGGCCATTGTTAGGTGGCACTGGTGGGCACTGGTAGGTGACAGTG
The DNA here is from genome assembly GCA_018402905.1 of Glandirana rugosa. Lineage (NCBI taxonomy): Eukaryota > Metazoa > Chordata > Amphibia > Anura > Ranidae > Glandirana > Glandirana rugosa. The sequence goes on along the minus strand of BLSH010052296.1, from coordinate 536,044 downwards.
ATATGCACTGGAGGGCACTGCATAGCATCAGCACCTCTCCCTGTTCAGGACCGATGTCTCTCTGTCAGAAGCCGGTGATCGCCTTTTTTCTCCCTCATGCTGTCAGCGTGAGGGAAAAAAAGCTGATTACTGATCTTTTGTTTAAATCACGTGATCAGCTGTCATTGCCTGACAGCTGATCATGTGGCAAGAAACAAGGATCTCATTGACTTGGTGATCACAGAGTGCACTGCACGCAGCGCAGGCAGCTCTTGTACGGGAGGACGTCTATTGACGCCCTTCCAGCAATTAAAGCCCATGCTGTAGCCGTCATTTGACTATAGCATGGGTGGGAGGTGATTAAAGCGGTATTAAACCCCAAAACAAACATGCAATATATTGCAGCTTACCAATTCTTGGACCTGTGAACTGTATTAGTTTTCTTTTTTTCCCCATGTTTTTTCATCTGGTGATCCTGCCAGTAAAGCTAGCCGTACGCTGTTAGCTTTTTTTCATTCAGCCAGCAGAAAAAATAACTGATCCCTCCATCTACACAAACAAGGTGGATGGATAAATCCCCCCACTGGGGTATTGTATTCTGACAGTGGCTCCCACAGCCAATTGGCTGTAGCCACTGATCAATAAAGGTTTTCCAGCATGTCCATTCAACAGAAGTTGATAAATTTACTTCTATATTGAGCAGTGACAGCCACAAAGTGATAAAAATTTGTCAGGTCCCCACTGAACCAGCTGAATTTCAATCAGTGTATGGCCAACTTAAATCTGTTATTTTCCAGCTTTCATTTAACAGAGCAAGCTGTTCAGCAAAAGTGGCAGTTAGATGATTGAGGCAAACCATTTAGCAATAAAAACTCTTGCTGTAACTGCTTAAAGTGGAGCTTAAAGAAGTAGTAAATTGTAGTTTTTAAAGTTGTAGCTACAGGTAAACTTATAATAAGGATTACCTTTAAATACCATGAATAGCTCCTAAACTTGCACTGCTGAGGAGATATGCTCATCTGCTGTAGCCCATAATGTCAATTGTGCAGGTGCAGTATGCTCTGCATACAGGGCACACTGAGTGTGCTATGAATGCACAGAGCACCGTGCTATGATTGGGCTTTCCGTGCAAATGCACAGGAGTGACGTCATTGCAGCTCAGCCGTTCAAACAGCTGAAAAGCACGAACCTGGAAGGAGGACAGGATGAAGATGGAAGTGCTGGTGGCAGTGACAGTGTAGCCCTGGAGGACTGTCTTTAACAGGTACATGCAAGCACATTACGGCACAAACCCATAGGGGACCCATCGTACAAAAACATTTTCATCAGTTACTACTGCTTTAACTGTATCTAAACACCACAGACTGAACTCTATTTGACCACTTGAAGGCCAGCATGTTAAACCCCTTCCTGCAGGGCCGTCTTTCTGAGCGGGCACACCTGGGCACAGCCCAGGGGCCCCAAGTGCTCATGGGGCCCCATCAGAGTCAGCTTCGATCTAGGAGAATGCAGCAAGGACTCGGACACTGTGAACACCATTGGCTGCTAGCGTCCCAACAGCCAATCAGGTGCAGGGAGGACCTGGCAGCCTAGAGTGCTGTATGTGTATTTCCCAGCACTAGAAGAACTAACTGCACTCTGAAGTCTCCCTGCCGATGCTGATAAGAGCACGGCACGGCTGAGTGAGCTGTGAGGGGGATGGCAGTAGCGCTCCGAGGTTCGAGGAGAGAGAGAGCAGCCTGTCATTCTTATCTCTGTGATTGGGGTGAGTGTAGTGACACATCCCCTCCCTCTGCTACACCCGTCCCATTAGGTCTGTGTGTGTGATGTGCAGTGTGTGCCCATTACATTGTGGTGGGGGTGGGGTGCACTCATTTTGTAATATCTACTTTCTTCCTGATATTTCTCTATACTCCTTCCTCTCTGGACACCTCTACATATCTTGAAGCAGTATGCTTTTCCCCCCTTGCATTGAAGTTGCTGCCAAAAAACTATCCAATGATTTTTGAAGTGATACTAAGGGGTATTATGTTTTTCTTCAACATAAAAAGAATATCACACTTACCTGCTGATCATCTCCTGTACTATGTCTGCATTCTCTGATCATCTCCTGTACTATGTTCGCAGTCTCTGACCATCTCCTGTACCATGTCTGCAGTCTCTAACCATCTCCTGTACCATGTCTGCAGTCTCTAACCATCTCCTGTACCATGTCTGCAGTCTCTGACCATCTCCTGTACCATGTCTGCAGACTCTGACCGTCTCCTGCACTATGTTCGCAGTCTCTGACCATCTCCTGTATCATGTCTGCAGTCTCTGACCATCTCCTGTACCATGTCTGCAGTCTCTGACCATCTCCTGCACTATGTTCGCAGTCTCTGACCATCTCCTGTACCATGTCTGCAGTCTCTGACCATCTCCTGTACCATGTCTGCAGTCTCTAACCATCTCCTGTACCATGTCTGCAGTCTCTAACCATCTCCTGTACCATGTCTGCAGTCTCTGACCATCTCCTGTACCATGTCTGTAGTCTCTGACCATCTCCTGCACTATGTTCGCAGTCTCTGACCATCTCCTGTGCCATGTCTGCAGTCTCTGACGTCTCCTGTACCATGTCTGCAGTCTCTGACCATCTCTTGCACTATGTTTGCAGTCTCTGACCATCTCCTGTACTATGTCTACAGTCTCTGACCCTCTCCTGTATTATGTTCTACCAATCTCTGACGTCTGTACCATGTCCTCTACCAGTCTCTGA
>BLSH010052296.1:505207-516398 GCA_018402905.1 Glandirana rugosa | reverse complement strand
TCAGATTTCATGAATGGGGTTTACATCCGCTTTAACACAGTGAAAGAGTGAAAGAAGGTTGTAGCTATTTCCTCCAACAATGAGAGTTTTGGTGTATATTAAGAGTATCTGTTAGGAGAAGATTGTGCTGAGGACGTGTTTGCATTTGATTGTTGTTTCTTCGCGCTCCCAGAGGAGGCGGTGCTGGGCAGCTCTATTTAAACAGTGGGTTTCCTGTAGCAAGTGCTGTCCGTTCTACAGCGTTTAGTGTGTTCCTAAGCAACTTGCTACCTGTTATCTGTTCCTGTGACCCGGCTTGTCTTGACCCCATCTGATCTCCGCCTGCATCGACTGCCTACAACTATTCTTCTGCCTGCTCCTTGTGTAGCTTGCTGCCCGCCTGTTGACGACCCTGCCTGCACCCGACCACTCTCCTGCCTGCTCCTTCTGTACCGCATTGCCAGCTAGTTGCCGACCCATCCTGCATCACTACTCTACTGACTGCACAAGCTCTACCGGACCGCTCACACCAGCACCAGTGAACCAGTCCAGCCCTCGTGCCCCTCTGTGCTCCCGAACTTCCTGTCTGTCCTATCAGGGGTTCCTGAACCAGAGCCGCAAGAGTGGTTGCTTCCTGCACAAGACAGACTCCACCACCAGGTGCGTGACAGTATCATCTTTATAGAATAATTTAGTCCTATGTGGCTATAACTCCCTGATTGTTACCAATCAGACAACCGGAATATTTTCTTGGAGTTTCACATCAGGAGTTAACAGACTTAAAGTGTTACTAAACCCATAACAGTAAAATCAGTCTGTATATGTAATAAAGCATGCTTGTTATACTCATTGTGGAACCTAAGGGGATAATCCTCTGTTTGATCCTGTCTTCTCTGATCCCCCCCTTCTTCCACTGTCCCCAATCCATCTCCTGATAGAACAGAGTCTTGGGGGTACTCTGCACATACTCTGCACGGTGCCAATCAGCACTGTCCAGACAGAGGGTCAGGGGTCCTGCAGCCTCATTAGACAGTCAGAGTAGAATGAAAACTCCTCCTACAAGCATTAACCAGACACTTACAGAAGTCACAAGACTGCTATATACTGTTCATGAGTAAAGGTATTTAGCAGTTTATAGTTACTAAAATAATTGCATTTCCGTGTTCTGTGGGAGACCAGATATAGTGAATGCAGAATCAAAATCACATTCCCCTATTGCATCATTTCCTCACTACCTAAACCAGTTGGGGTTTGTAGTGTACATGTGAGCAGGCACTAGTTGGTGGTAATAGGTAGGTCTGTGATGGCATTACTTTTAAAGCATCCCTGGAGCAGGTCCCTTCAATTGCGTGAAGATTGTGGAGGTAGGTGAGAAGCAATGTGTGTGAATAGAAAGCCTTGGAAAACTGGCACAGCAGGTGCAACGTGAACACCGTTATCATTCTGGGACATAGTCTGAGGTGCCTATGAGCAGCAGGTCTAACACTGCCAAAGCCTTGAAGAAAGGCGCAGCTTTAATCGTCTGAAAAGTGTTGGCTATGATTTATGTATTACACCAGTGATCACTGTTTTCCAACCAGATGGAGTTTCCTAAACTTTCTATTTACTCATTCAGCTGTGGGTGGAGCCCCTTGCCCAGCATGTGGGTGTACCTTTAGCTGTGCATGCACTCAACAATACCTGGGACCGGGCAGGGACCGCGGTCATGTGGAAGTCTAACATTAAGGCAGTTCCCCAACTTAGAGATGAGCCGTAACACTATGTGCAGCAATAAAAGTACAGAGTTCCTCTGAAAGTGTTGTCCTGTGTCACTGCACACTGTATCTTGATGTATATTTGCATTAGGAGGGATGCTGCTGAGCCCTCTCCACCAGTCTAATGTACCTTTATTATCTCACTCCCAGTAACAGAATGGGGTCCTGCCGTGCACATAGCGCGGACCTCATGTGTGCTCTTATTAATTCTTTTCTTCCCATACCTAAGTGACTAGGTCATTGACCTTCGTAACGTGAGTTTGGTTCCAGTTTCTACTGGAAATTCACCGCTAGGGGGAGCCAAAACATCAACCCCCTCACTACCAGTGGACCCGTCACCTTTGCCAGGTACAACCCCTAACGACTGGTTGTGTTGTGTCTTGACTAATGCTTGATTAACCATAGCTATTACACTTTTCTCTTGTTTAACTTGCTGAGTAGGCCTTTTGTAGCAGCTTTGCTTCATACCCCACATGTGCTTTACAGACCCTGGTTCTTCTGAACTAACATGCACCCCTTTGAATAACTTCAGACCAGGCTCAGAACTGCAACTTTACCAAAGAGCTTTTTAGTACAGTCCAACATGAACAGTAATATCATCATGTCACTAACTACCTCTAACTGGCTGCCCAGGCATACCTCAAAAAAGTAGTAGTCTACTAATGGGTTCTGCATGACTTGGATGTTCTTCCGAACCCCGGTGCCTCAGACAAACTGCAAGACGCAATAGTCAACAGCAGCTATGGCATGTCCATTCCAATGTGGCCCAATGGCAAGAAGAGCCCAAAAGAAGGAGTCAGAGAGCCAAATAGAAGAAGCCAGACAGCCAGCCTTCTCCCATATTTATAATACTGGTGAGTAGGCTGGATTCAAAAATGCCCAGGAACTGTAACACACACATTAACTTTTCCCCCCTCAGCCTGACCCAGCCACTAACTAGTTAATGCACCTGTAGGCACCCTGTCTACAAGACAATAACCTACCTCCACAATCTAAACCAGTGAAGTGTCACTCTGTCTCCTGCTCCTTTGCTTGCAGTCAAGATTCTATAGTGGTCTGGCCAGTGAGGGAGCACCTTTCTTTAGAGAAAGTGGCAGTTGTATTCCAGTGATTGTGCCACTGAAAGTGTGATAGCTTTGTCATACTACATCCCAAAATATCATTGTGTGACAGCAAACTCTTTCACAGTATAGCTACCTCTGCTGTAGCCATTTGTTAAATAGGGCATACTTTAACAGAATACAGGAAGCATTTAGTTAACATGGTTAAACAGGCTTAACAAATGAGACATGGGAATTGAAATTAATGTTCAAAAGAGCTCAGATAAATACAAGGGTCATCCTCATCTTCTCTATTGTTCTCCTTGATGATATAGCAATTACTTCAACCATATAGGTGTTTTCGGCATTCAAGTAGCCATCTTTCTACCTGTAAAAATACTGGAATTTGGCAAAAAAGCTAAGAAAAAATAGATAAACACAAAATTAAACAAGCTAAAAAAAAAAACAGCAGAACTTCTATCATTAACTCATTAGTATGAGAATGAAATCGTGTTTGAGCAGCAAGGGAAGCTGAGACCACTAAATTTAGAACCAATGCTGAGTATAATAATATTCTACAAACCTAGACTATATCTGCAAATAGTTCACTTATCAATCTGTCAAGCATGCAACCGTATAAAGTCTAGGGACACTAGTCAAATCAGCTGACTCAGATGGGATTTCATAATGTCTGTCAATCATTAATGACAGGTGAATCTCATCAGGCTACTAATAGCATACCTGAAGCAAGGCACAAATTACTTCCCTGCTGGGAGACCCTCTCAGACTCGGAGAAGGAAAGTAAGCCTTAATAAGCCACCCGCTGACATAACCTCTATGCTAGCATGTCACACTCCCTTCTGCATTGTCTGTGTCGTATAATGTTTTTCACATTCATGCTGTATGGAACATTAAGTCAAGTTACACTATCTGCTTGTTGCTAATTTGTCGAGAATTAGTATCTTGAGGGTAGTGAAATTGTTTTGTATATTAAAAATAATTCCATGACTGAAGAATTATATTACATGCAGAAGAAAGATTTTTCTTTGAAAATAACCTGGAGCTCTGATAAATTAATACTCTGTAATAATTTACTTGCATTTGTTGTCAAGGAAGCCATAATCAGGCAGTCATGTAATGAACACTACTGACAAGTCTTACACAACCAATATCTCTATCTATAGTACATACTGTATACAGATGTGCTCATAAGTTTACCCTTGCCACAATTTGTAAAATGTTAGCAATTTTTGCTACACCAACACCTGTCACAAAACAGCCCACTTACAAAATATCAAACAGCCTTAACATTTCTGGAACAAAATAATTTGGAGTGAATTTGGAGTAATGAGAACAAAATTGAACATTGTTGTCATAACCATAATTTCTATATTGGAGAGTCAGCAAAGCCTTTGAAGAATAGCGATCAGTGAATTGAAAAATATTTGGGCAATTGAGCATATGTGGCCAGCAGTCAAGATCGGATTGTTGATGACATTCAACAACCAACAAGGGGGCTGTTATTTGCAATGGGAGGGGATTGTTGTGCTACTTGCCCATTGTGTTTGCATCTGTGGGTTTTTGGACATCACTCTTCATGAATAACAATTTCTGACAGACATCTAAGGTGCCTGTGTGTTTTTTTTTTAAATGAGTAACAAGGGGTAATATATATCTCTTACTCATTCATGTGGAGGGGGGGGGGGTTGGATACATTGGGGACCCCTTATGTGAAAGCACACTTCCAGATTCCAATAAGGACAGTGGCGGCTGATGGTATATTTTTGGGGGGGTGGCAATCCATCCGCTGCCAACCACCCCCCAGGTGGTTGGTTGGTTTAGTATCCTGTACCCCCTCCCCCCAGTCAGTGGATTGGTCTTGGCATTTACCCCATCTGGGTTGCGGGCTTCCTTTGGGCAGCGGGCCTCTGCATCTCATCTTTCCTCGGCTTCACAGCAGCACGGCTTCCCCTGCATCTCCTCCCTCCTCCTCCTCTGCAGCCAATAGGATCGCTTCTCCTCTCGGCCAATCGGGTCTCAGGACCCTCTTGCTGAGCCGGGATTGGGCGGGAGGAAAAGCAGGAACACAATAGCGAATATTAATGCTCTAATCATGTTCTTCTAAAAAGAAAACCTCCCATTGGAATCCATGTGTCCGGCGAGCTGCATGTAAATTAGGGGCCGGGCGCGTGCATTAGGGGACGTACCCTGAGCCCCGTATGGATGGGTCACCACTGAACAAGGACCTCATCCACACATCCCTGGCTCGGTGGATATGGGGGTCTGTGGGGTACCTTGTTGGAATCTGAAAGCCCTCTTTAGAATAATGATATTTGAACAATGACATCACTTGGGATGCCCGCTGGCTTGTTTACAATTTGAAGCAAGCCAACGGGCAAGTAGTGATACCACCACTAAATGAAGGACTTCTGCTGTAGATTTAAATGTGCATGTGAGAGCCCCAAAGCCAAGGCAGGGCCTCTCTGTGGAGTTTGGTCCATAATTGTACTCAATAAGCATATATAGTAATGAAGAAATTGAGGGCAGGTTTGTTTGGAGGTTGCCCATTCCTCCCAAAAGGGGCATGGACAGACGAGAAGCCCAGAACAGCACAATAGTAGCTAGTCTGCTAAGACTGCTAGTATGTACCTGCAAGAAATCCAGCAAGCCAAACAAAATTTTCAACTGCTTCTCACAGACATAATACAAACTTTTTTTTTTAATATAAGGATTTTAAATAAAATATTGGAGGTAAATTTACATTCATAAGCCTTGAAGCCAAAATAAGGGTTTGCAAACCTGTGAATTAAACAATTTTATGTTTTAACTGATTGTTGCATTCCATGATGTCTAAACTTTTCATATGAATCATATTAAAGATAAAAGATATGTGTTTTGATGTGATTACTTTTTTTTTTTTTGCCATAAGGTGTCATTCAGTTGCTTGAAATCAAACTCAGACATTTGTATATGTCAGTAAAGAAGAGCTTTTGTATTTGGTGTAGCCCACTTCAGCCTTATAAAAGTAAAGCAGTATTAAACCTAAAAACAAACATTTATTATAGTGCAGCTTACCAATCATTGGATGTGATGGCTGCATTAGTTTCCCTTTTTTTAGGTTTTCTTTCTTCCTTTACTTTGGGCACAAGCTCAAGCTCTCCAGCAGAATGTATCAGCTTACATGGGTGAGACAAATCACTTAACACTAGCAGGGATGATTAACATGATCAGCTTACTTTGATTTATGTAAAACCTTTATCCCAAAAGGAAAAAAATACGTTGGCTGATGTTGCTGTGTGTTTTTGACACACATAACTATGCACTTTGCATTGCAGGTCAACACCTCAATGTGCATTTTAACATTAAACACATTTTGATGCACTTTGATTTATTTCATTGGAAAACATATCGAGCAAAAATGCTAATGTATTTCCAGCCTTAATCATATATCATGCTGCACTGCTGTATAATCCTGTTCTATGAAGGTCATATTTACAACACACTTTTAACATTTTTTTTAAATTAAAAGAGTTAATTTATGAGTGACATGGGGTGAGGTTGTTAGGCAAAAAGAAACCTACTCCCACAAACCCTGTGATGTTTGTGGCTTTTGAGTATTGGAGCTGGACAGCTAGGATTGGCATTGCAGTTGGTTATCCTTTTCCATCCTTCTTCCCAGTTTACAACACATGAAATGAAAGCCTTTTCCTGTGTGTTGCCATTTTATATGGGTAAATTTGTCATGCCTTTACCCTGTCTGCTGTAAGCAGCCACAGAAAAGCAACCTTTCTGGTCAGAGAGGATGCTAGTGATAACAACAAAATATGTACATTCCACTTTCATAGGAAAAGAAAATGCAAATAGTAATAGAAAAAAACACGTATAGCATATACAATTGCTATAGAGATAGAGACATTATTTTGCCCCTGTACAAATCATTAGTAAGACCTCATCTGGAATATGCAGTTAAGTTTTGGGCACCAGTTCACAAAAAGGATATCGGGGAGCTGGAGAAAGTGCAGAGAAGGGCAACCAAACTAATAAGAGACATGGAGGAGCTCAGCTATGAGGAAAGATTAGAGGATCTGAATTTATTCACTCTTGAGAAGAGGAGATTAAGGGGGGATATGATCAACATGTACAAATATATAAGTGGTCCATATAGTGAACTTGGTGTTGAGTTGTTTACTTTAAGGTCATCACAAAGGACAAGTGGGCACTCTTTACGTCTAGAGGAAAAAAGATTTCATCTACAGCTGTGAAAATGTGGAATAGACTCCCTCCAGAGGTGGTTTTGGCCAGCACGGTTGATTGCTTTAAAAAAGACCTGGATTCTTTCCTTAATGTAAATAATATAACTGGGCACTAACATTTTTAGGTAAAGTTGATCCAGGGTGAATCCGATCGCCTCTTGGGGGATCAGGAAGGAATATTTTCCCCTGTTATAGCAAATTGGATCCATGCTTTGCTGGGGTTTTTTGCCTTCCTCTGGATCAACTGTGGGCGAAGGATTTTATATGGGATTGTATGGTTATATATAATTTTTTTTTTTTTGGTTGAACTAGATGGACTTGTGTCTTTTTTTAACCTGACTAACTATGTAACTATGTAATTGCTACACAAGTCACATTGTATTCGAATGTTATTAAAAATTACTTTCCTTTCCAATCTGCAGCTCTGTAATTTTCTGTAAAATGCAATGCAATATGGCTACCTGGGGGTGTTCTGAACACAGATGGTGTACAGAACGTCCCCCCAGATAAGTCATTTCTTGCTTGTGCGATTGGCTTGCTGTTTTCCCAGAAGTCTGCACTGAAATACAAGTCAGATTTTTGGCATCCCCTGTAACAAAAATGTCATTTTTGGTGAGATGCTCCCAAAGGGAAGTCATGTCTAAAGTAATGCAGACCACACCACTTTCCTCATTAGAACTCTGTTTGATTCACTTTTCCATGGACACAGAGAAACAAACAGCTATTTCTTCAGATCAACAAAAGGCAGGAGTCAGCAGCAATGTTTGTTAAAATCCTTATAATGGACATTGATCACCCTGGGGGGAATGTTTTGTTTTTTTTCTCAACAAAAATGGAGTTACTCTTTAAATATCCATAGTTTTGGAATGTTATATTCAAAAAGCTCACATACATAGTTGTGATGGTCAGGCTAATGACTAAGCATGACAGCACAAACCACATGAAGACATTTGGTTGCTATTGTATGCACTGTTTGGAATAAAGACTCCATGTGCACTTATATTGACTCCATTTGTATATATATATATATATGAAATGTAGGACCTGGCAAAGAGGAGTCAAGAGCAAGGAAGGAGCAAAGTTACGTGCCAGCCCCGGAGCAGAAGTGGCATTTGTTTATGAGATAGTCAACATTTGGGCATGCAGTGGAGCTCTATATAACATGCTTGTTCAACATCTTCCCACCGGGGTTGCCAACTATCAGTACATTAACTGAAAGTTTGTAAAAATCTGTGATTTTTACAGATGTCAGTAAATATCCATTAAAGAAATTGGATGTCAGTAGAAATCAGTCTGTTTTTTGAGGCAGGTTAGTGCTGGCTCAGCAGGTGTAAGGAAGAACTAATTGACAGCTTGAAGCAGCCACTTATCCAGGTAGAGTTTGGAGGCCGTAGGGATTATTTTTAAACAGAAGCAGGATGGAGCCAGCAGTGAATTGAGTAGGTGGCCACATTTGCCTATCCTGCTTGTTTAGTTCTGGCTGAGAATGATCTCAACTGTGCTCCGCCTGCTGCCTTTCTGCATAAATAGGTAGTTGGAACCCAGAGCTTGTCTAGTGGCAACAGCTCCTGAAGCCTGTGCCCACAGCCCCACATGCCCCGCAACTACACTATACTCTCCTCCTGAGTAACCTATCCTGCTCTTCTGCAGCCCTCTGTCAGGGTCAAGTTCTCTACCAGGGTCAAGGAGGAGATTTGGGGGTGGGAGTAGAACACTGTACTGGGAGAGAGGGGAATTTGGTGGAAAAGGGAGTACCCCTGTACTCTGCATTCTGTACACAGCTCATCTCTGAACACTGCACTCTGTATGCAGTGCACCCCTGAACCCTGCAATCTGTATGCAGTGCACCTCTGAACCCTGCACTCTGTATGTAGCACACCCCTGAAACCTGCACTCTGTATGTAGCATACACCTGAACCCTGCACTCTGTACTTAATGCACACTGGTATTTAATGTCACTTTAAGTCCCTCAAATTGTTAGAAGGTTATACTGCTGCCTCCTGGATGTGCTTTTTTGCCAGCCGAATGGGAATTTTGCATTGAAATACTGTGTTTCAACCGCAAGCAAAGCACTTAGCTTGTGGCTGCTGTGCAGTCCATTGAGCTCAACTGGCAAGTTTGACAGGCGACGCTGCCTGCGAAAGTTGCCACACTGAGTTAAAGTTGCCACACTATGAAGCTAAACATCAAGACCATGGCAATGTGTACTTACCCAAGCAGCTGCTATGATCATTTAGAGGTAGGTGGTCAGAGAGTGGTTCTGTTTTCATAATCCTCTTTTAGGCCTTTGAGAGACTAAACCCTGTGAGCACCAATAGAGCCCAAGGACTGAGCTACAGAGACTCACTGTGTGTTGAGACCTGCTGCCGCTGAGGGCTGAGAGGGCTGAGAGATTGAGCCAATCAGGAACCAATTGTGAGGTCTGGGATTTCTTGAAGAGCTGACTGCCAGGCATATGGGACCAGACCTGTCACCTGCCAGGAGTGCTGAGAGGAAATACAACACTAAGGGGTCAATTCACCAAGAGTTAAATAATGGCAAATAAAATGTGGTAAAATAATGCATGCAATATTTGTTCGATTTAACGGTAATTACCACATTAATTAATGCGGTAATTTACCGCATTGAGCTGGTTGCTAGGGAGCGGGATGGGAAGCCGACCGCCACGTCCTTAACAACGGATGTCCCCGATGACAGCTGAATGTAAAAAAAATGTTGAAAATTAAAACTGATGAAAAAAACCAGCCCAAATCATAAAAAACGGCGTGGGGCCCCCCAAAATCCATACCAGACCCTAATCCGAGCATGCAGTCCGTCATGTTAGGAGAGGGGAGACAAGCAAACGCCCCCCCTCCTTTACCAATGACCAAGTGCCCTCAACATGGGAGGCTGGGTTCTTTGCATGCACTTGTCAGTGATGTCACAAGGAGGCGTGGCACCAGTTGACGTCAACAGGTGGCCCTGCCCCTTACCTATATAAGAACTGTCAAACTGCAGAGCCTGCAGTAGACGATCAGCCTTCATGGATGGCAGGAGCATTTTTCTACACATGGGGGGCTGGGTTCTGGAGGCCCCGGGTTCTGGGGCCCCCTTGTTAAAGGGGGCTTCCAGATTCTGATGAGCCTGATAAGCCCCCTGCCTGCAGACCCCCACAACCACCCGCCAGGGTTGTGGGGATGAGGCCCTTGTCCCCATCAACATAGGGACAAGGTGCTTTGGGAGCCCATCCCCCCATGCTGAGGGCATGTGGCCTGGTATGGTTCAGGAGGAGGAGCACTCGCTCGCCCCCCCATTTCCTTATCTGCCGGGCTGCATGCTTGGATAAGGATCTGGTATGGATTTTGGGAGAACCCCACGCCATTTTTTGTTTACATTTTGGCGTGGGCTTCCCCTTAAAATCCATACCAGACCCAAAAGGCCTGGTATGTTTTTTTGGGGGGGGGGGTCCCACGCTTTTTTTTCCCACCATTTCTAATTGTCTGACTTTTTTTCACACGGCAGGCGGCTTCCTGGCCCACTCCTTAGCAACCATCTATTTGTCAAAAAACAGCTTGGGAGTCCCACATGTGATACCGCCAGCAAAACCCTGGCCCCAGAGAGGCAGAACAGAGAGGCAGAACAGCGATCTGCCTATGTAAACAAGGCAGATCGCCGTTCTGACAGGGATGAAGTTGGAGATCTTGTGTTCTTGCTAAGCAAAAAATGGCCTTGTCATTAAGGGATAAAACCTTCCGGGACTGAAGTGGTTTTAACCACTTGCCGACCGCCGATCGGCATCTGACGGCGGCAAAGTGGCTCGTTCCCGCAAATCGCCGTCATACGATGGCGGCTGCGGGAACGAGTTTAGTGAGCGCGCGGGCCGCCGCGCGCGAGTGATTTGAGCAAGGGCGTCGGCGGTAGCATACTGCCGCTAAACGCCCTTGCTCGGTGAAACGGCGGCAGTCTACGGCTAGCCGCCAGCCGTTCACCAATTTTGGTGAAGTCAGGGCCTTCCAAAATAGGGAATTACTGTTCCGGTAAAAAACGAATCGTTCTTGTGTTCTAGAGGTTGAAGTAGGGACAGTCTTGCCGCTAGACGGAACAAATGTATCCGTCTAGCGACAAGACGGAGAGACAAGACGGAGAGACCCCGGTCCCAAAACGACCGCCATAGTGTACACCCTGA
>BLSH010052296.1:484376-496716 GCA_018402905.1 Glandirana rugosa | reverse complement strand
TCGGCTCATCCCTACCTGTGAAGTACTCTAAATTAAAAACTTTTATCTTTACTCATTTTATTTTGTAAAATATGTATATACGGGGGTGACGTTTTTATGGGATGTTTTAAAGAGGAGGCTCTCTGGTGATAGATTATATGTAAGCTAACTTAAGCATTTTGAACTACTAAGAATTTGATTCCTGGTTAGTTTAATTGGAAGTAGGGACCTCTAGTGGTTGCCATTAGTGAACACACCCAGAGAAACTAAATCAACTGTTTTTTAAACCTGTCAAAAGGTCACAGAATGCCGCCTGTTTTCACCAGATAGGTTGCTCTAGGTGGAAAGCTGCTACTGCACCTTGGGATGAAAAAGGTACAATGAAAATATAAAATAATGAATATGTGAATATGAATAAAGGTTGGTGATGCTTTAAAAAAATAAATTGGAAGATAAATTAAAAAATTTAGATTATAAATATGTGAAATAAGCGTTGGTACATGCTTTAAATAGATTAGAAGATAAGTTAAAGGAAATTAAGGTGTCTAAAACCATTGTATATGACAAAAAAGGGGGATATTCGCAGGGACAGGGGTCCACGACGCGCTCTAGGGGTCCTCACTGGACTACCATATGAGCAAGCATGTGCATGAATATATATTATTAAAACAAGGATACTAATGTGGATATTTTAGTGGTGTGTATATAGGTAATGCACTGCTTTCCATAGTGCATGTATTAATGTGAAATAAAATATAGTATAATATATATAATGAAGTGAGTTTAAAAAATTAGTGAAGAATAATAAATGGCCTAATGGAAATATGGGCAATTAATAATCTGTGATGAAACAATTAAGGTCAATGTCAACATTTAACCCCTGAGGGGTTAAAGTTTAGAGCTCAAAGATCTATTGTGTTTATATTCTGCAATATTTTGCGGGTCATGTTGGCTCCTCTCCAATGTTTATCTACCTTATCAATAGCATAAAATATTAAAGCACTGGAGTCCCTATTATGTACCTCATCAAAGTGCTTTGACACACTATGTTTGGGGAAACCATTCCTGATATTATTGTTATGTATGTTATATATGTTCACTAATGCGTTTGGATAATGCCCTGGATGTCTGTCCTACATACTGGTAGCAACAGGTGCATTCCAGCATGTATGTGACTTATCTAGTATTACAAGAGATAAATTGTTTGATGGAATATTGGCTCCATGTTTGGTGGGACATAAAGGACATGCGTTTCCTAGGTCCTCTTTTCGTGTTGGTGCATGGGCCACATTTACCACATGTATAAAACCCTTTGAGGTCAAACGTGGTGCCGTACTGTTTTTTTGGGGGGGTCAGGGATATTTTTAACTAGCCTAGTCCTTAGGCCTTGGGCTTTACGGTAAATAAATTGAGTTATTTTTTGGGAGGATTTGTTTCAAGATGGGGTCCTGTTTATTAAAACCTGTGATGAATGGACATGTCATCCCTTTGTTGGGTTTATTTCTAGGCTGTAACAAACCTCATCTCTTATTTTATACAGGTTATCTTTGGTGTATCCTTTATCTATGAATCTTTGGACCAAAATCTCTGTCTGTGTAATATAGTCGGCATCTAAAGAGCAGTTTAATTTTATACGCGTGAACTGACCTTTAGGAATGGCTGCCTTCCGTTTCGGATGGTGACAGCTACTCATTGGAATGTAGCCATTCCTATCTGTACACTTGAAGTGGTTTTTGGTGCTCAGCCTGTCCCCGTCTTTAAAAATATGCAGGTCTAAGAAATCTACGTGTGACCGATTGATATTTGTGGTGAACTTTAACCCATAGATGTTATTATTCATGTGGTCCACAAAGTCGTTTAGGGACTCTAATATCCCCTGCCACACTATCAAAATATCATCTATGTACCTTTTGTACCGCTTAAGGTTGGGGCATGTTGCAGCATATATGGTCTCACTTTCCCATTTGTTGAGTACAATGTTGGCTACACTGGGGGCATACTTCACCCCCATCGAAACTCCCTTGATTTGATTGTAATGCTGTCCCCCATACCAAAAGAAGTTATGGGTTATAGCCAACTTTAAACTCTGTAAGATTAACTTTTTCTTGCTTTCTCTTCAAGTTCGTGTGTTGATTGAGTGCCCATCTAATTGCGTCTATTGCATCTGATTGCCGAATATTTGTATACAGCGATTCTATATCTACTGTAGCCAAAATGGTACCCTCATCTGTTATAAAATCCTTTATGTTGTTAATAACATCCCTGCTATCTTTTAGATAGGAGGGGCTTAGCCCTGCTATTGGTTGAAGAAAAGTGTTGACATATTCGTCTATCCTAGAAAATAGCTAATTAATACCGCTTAGGATAGGTCTCCCTGGTGGTTTCTCCACATTTTTGTGTATTTTAGGGACTTGGTACATGGCAGGCATGATGGGGGCATCAAGGACAAGATATCTTTTTTCTTTTGCATTTAGTACATGATCTGCCTCAGCCTTATCCACTAGTTTTTGTAGTTGACTTTTTACATTTTTGGTAGGATCTCAGTTTAATTTCATATAGGTACTTTCATCATTTAAAATTCGTCCCATCTCGGCATTGTAATCTGCTTTGTTTAATATTACTTTTCCTCCCCCTTTGTTCGCAGGGCAGATCACAATGTTATTTCTTTTTTCTATGGCTCTAATGTTCTTCCACACATGGTCGATTTGCTGTCTCTTCGGTATCATGATTTTTTTTAAATATCTGCTTCAACCATTTTTTTGAAGACTTCTATACACTGGTGGGAGGGTGTTTTAGGGTTATAAACCGACTTATTCTGAAGAGTTGTGTGTGTGTTTTTGGATTGGTTGATGACTGAATTGTCTTTGGTTTGGGTGGCAGATTGCCTTTGTATATTTAACTTCCTACCAAATTTTTGCAAGTCAATAAATGTCTCAAATGTATCAAGATGTTTTTGGGTGCATATTTCAGTCCTTTGCTTAGTACAATTAGTTCTTGTTTAGTTAGTATAACATGGCTAAGGTTGAAAATGCCTTCCTCTAATTTTCTCTTTTTCTCTTTGATAGATTGCCCTCCTCTACATCCCCTCGTGTGGCGTTTCTTGCATATGGGTTGGCCTGTTCCCATCGTGGGGTGGGGTTGGGGGTGTTGGGGTATGGTTTGTAAGGTTCTCTCCATTCCCTCCACCCCCCTCCCATTTTGGCTCTCTGGTGTAATTGTGTTGTTTACCTCTCCCTCGCCCTCTACCTCTCCATGGTCGAGGGTAGGCGGGGGGACCTCTAGTTGGATTGGGTGATTGGTTTATGAAATAATCTAATGGTTCGTATCTATTAGCAGTTGGAATAGAGTAATGGGGAGAATAGACATTATCTTTAGAAGTTAGTTTTGGTCTCTGGGGTGTGTGAATTTTAGTTTGAGGCCTAGAGAAACTATCCTGTATGGCTTGGATGTTCTTGTCTTCAACTGAATTATCTTCAGTGTTGACACTTTCTTGCCATTTATAGATTTTTTTTTAGTCGCATAATCTTTTTTTTGTCTCTAATGTATTTTTTAATTTTCTTTGCTTTTGTATCATTCTCTATCTTTTGTATTGCCTCTTGTAGTTTAGCTTGTTTGTCTGTAAACTCTGTAGTATTCATGAAGGGAGTCATGAGTCCATTCAATTCTGTAATTTTTTGTTCTATCATTTTGAATTTACACTCACTTCCTCCTATGAATGATAATACCTAGTATTTTTTTCTCACATTGGCTAAAAAACTCAAGCCATTCTTCTACTAGCTCAGGTTCTGTCATACCATCATTCGGGCCTAAATCCCATCTGAGGCTCCTTGGGGTGATATTGTCCTTAAGATACTGTTCCAAAGTGACAATATCCCATCAAGCTTTTACTTGTTTGTCCATAAACCCTTTAAGCTGTTTAAACCATTGATCAAGGTAATTTGGTTGGGATTCTTCAGCTTTTTAAAAAAATTCTTCAACATCAAAGATCTACTACAAATATAGTTGAATATGTCCATGGCTTCCAAATAAACCACACTAAACAGTAATGGATAACAATGAATAAAAATGAACATTCGGCGCCAACGGAAATACACAAAAATAATATGGTGAAATGAACTAAACCAGCTGCAGTGTAAAAAATAGTCCCATGGACACCACAATATTAATAGCAAAAACACAGAGCTTAGTTACAATACATAGGAATCAACAGCATACTAGTCCATGTTAATTCAGCAGATAGGAAAATCTTAAAATTCCCACTCCAGTGTGCTCAAAAGGTGCTTGTGCTCTTTAAAATAGATGACAGTGCTTCACAGTGCTGCTAAGGTGCCCCACATGGATGTGCACTCGCCCTTATGATTGGACCACCTATCACTAGTGTGGTCACTTGCGCTTTGTGGGGTAACCCCTGCTGATCTGCTAGATGTTTTAACTCCTTAGGGTAGCGTCCTCTCAGTGGTGGAGTATGAAGATAAAAAGAGATGTTTTATGTATATTTTTTTTTGTTAACCTTTTGTCTAAGTATAGATCTGTTCGTCTCAAGCATATGTAGCACCCTGGGTTACAGCGGGGGTTCTGTTAAATTTAGTTGCTGGGTGGTAAATGGCCTGGCCAAATTGTTAGGGGATCTCCTGATTCTTTTCCCTAATTCTGGGTTTGGTGCACTTCTTTCCTCTGCCATTGGGTGGCACTGAGACTGGTGGCATTGGAACAACAAGGTGTACATGAACTTGGGATAGGAATGGTAGATTGCTCCGGCCAATGGGTGGGGATTTTCTTGGGCCCCATGACCTGCTGGGAGAGCCTATATATTTGGGAGTAGTCAGGTGATCAGGGTTTTGTGCCACCCGGACAGCTGTCTGGGTGGACGTGTGTTAAAAGCTTCCAGCTGCTAGGCCAGAAGCCTGTGGCCTATCCAGGAGCTCCTGGTTGCTAGGCAGTCTGAGGCCTACCCAGGGCCAGCGGAAGCAGCGAAGGGTTAGGGCTTCATGGCGGAAGCCTAACCAAGTTGCACAGGTTCTAACGGCCGGGGGAAACCCCTCTTTGTTGGAGGTGAAGAGACAGAATTGCTAGTGGAGGACAACTATACCTGCCACCGGAGGCAAAGCTTGAACCAGCACCAGAGGTAAAAGGGGAACAGTCGCCCCCAAGGGACAACACTCCAGTTATCAGAGGACAGAGTTCAGAATCTGAGAGAGAGTACCAGAGCAGCCTTTTTCATGTGTCGGGGCCAGTGGAAAAGTGGGAAAACCTCAGCAGAAGTCAAGCCAGGACAGCAGAGAGATAAGGGGTGATGCTTGAGAGAGAGAAAGGGTTCACCAGTTGGGCTGAAGAGCCGAGGAGGGAATCCAGCATGTTGGTGTTGGGGACACTCGTGAATTACAGTGTTTGTCTGTGTGAAGTACAAGGGGCCCAGTGGCAGTGGGAGCCCAAGGAGTCTTGCTGAAAGACTGAGTGTAAACTCGTGGAGCTACAGCAAGAGACTGTGAGACAGAAACCCGATCTGTACAACGGGGATACCAAGTTTGGTATGTGCATCAATCTGAGTGGAAGTCCAAATACAAGTTCAATGCATGACAGAATAGTTCTAGTCAAGCGAAGTTCGGTCGGAAAGTCTGTGGGACTTTGTAGCTATATCAAGAATCTTTTGCAAAGAGTCTCAGAGTCCGCCAAGTGCATTTGCACCCACCTAAGGGGTGTCCTGGCCCTAACCCTCTCTCTCCAGATCTTGAAGAGAAAAATAAATCTCTTTTGTTCTGCATTATCAAAGTGTCTGGCGCCTAACTCAATTCTTCTATCTGCACCCACTATACCTAGTAACCCACACTGTGAGGATGGATGTCAGCTCTCCCTGGCCCTGAAGTTCACCCTTAGCTCTTCAGAGGTGGCCATGGCTACACATATTTGAAGCCATTTACTGTTGACTGAATCACTACCTCTGCTGAAAGCTTATTTCAAGCATCAATTACCCTTTCTAAAGTTAGTTTTGAACTTTCCTCCAATTAGTTTGAGGTCATGTCCCGGTGTTCTTGATTTTGGTTTCATATTGAAAAAAAACACCCTCCTGAACTTTATTCACCTCCTTGATGTATTTAAAGGTTTCAGTCATGTCTCCCCTATCCCTTCTTTCTTCTTGACTGAACATATTAAGTTCCTGAAGTCGATATCGATATGACCCAGACCTTTCACCATATTTGTTGCCCGTCTGTGGACTCGTTCTGTTTTATTAATATTTTTTTGTAAGTGAGGTCTTCAGAACTGGACACAGTATTATAAATGAGGTCTAACTAAAGATCTATATAGGGGAATCAGAACCTCCTTCCTCCTGCTGGTGACCCCTCTAGTGATGCATCCTAGAATTCTATTCACTTTTCCCACTGCTTGGTCACACTGTTTTTTCATTTAGCAATCATCTGAAATAAGTCCCCCCAAATCTTGCCTACTGGGCACTTAACCCCCCCTCCTGTCCAGACCAATTTT
Source organism: Glandirana rugosa (assembly GCA_018402905.1). Classification (NCBI taxonomy): domain Eukaryota; kingdom Metazoa; phylum Chordata; class Amphibia; order Anura; family Ranidae; genus Glandirana; species Glandirana rugosa. The sequence goes on along the minus strand of BLSH010052296.1, from coordinate 490,257 downwards.
CAGCTTTCAGTGCTCTCACACTTTGAATGACAGTTACTCAGTCACGCAACACTGTACCCATATGATTTTTTGTCCTTTTTTTCATACAAATAGAGCTTTATTTTGGTGGTATTTAATCACTACTGTGTTTTTTTATTTTTTGCAAAAAAAGTGAAAAAAGGAAAAAAAAAACACATTTTTCTTAGTTTTTTTTATACAATTTTGCAAATTAGTAAAATTTCTTCATAAATGTTGGCCACGATTTATACTGTTACATATCTTTGGTAAAAATAACCCAAATTAGTGGATATTATTTGGTCTGTGTGAAAGTTATAGAGTCTACAACCTATGGTGCAAATCACTGAAAATTGATCACACCTGATCACACCTGATATACTGAAGGCCTATCTCATTTCTTGAGACACTAACAAGCCAGCAAAGTACAAATGCCCCCCAAATGACCCCTTTTTGGAAAGTAGACATTCCAACGTATCCAGTAAGAGGCAATTTGAGTTTTATGAAGTTGTCATTTTTTCCCACAATTCTTTGCAAAATGAAGATTTTTTTCTTTTTTTTCACAAAATGGTCATTGTAACAAGTTATGCATGTACATAGCAAAAATGACACCACAAAATACATTCTGCTACTCCTCCTGAGTATGGTGATACCACACGTGTGAGACTTTTACACAGCCTGGCCACATACAGAGGCCCAATAATGAAGTAGCACCTTAAGGCATTTTAGAAGCAAAAATTACACATCTCATTTCTCAACTACCTATTACACTTTTGAAGGCCCTGGAGCACCAAGACAATGGAGACACCGACAAAATGACCCCATTTTGGAAAGCTAACATACCACGTATAATCTATGAGGCATAATGAGTCTTTTCAATATGTCATTTTTTTCCAGAAGTTTTTGGAAAATGTGGAAAAAAAATGAAAGGCCTTTTTTTACAAAGTTGTCCATTTATAATATATTTCCAACACATATCATGTACATAGCAAAACTACATTCTGCTACTCCTCCTGAGTATGGCGATACCACATGTGGAAGACTTTTACACAGCCTGGCTACATACAGAGGCCCAACATGCAAGGAACACCAAGAGGTGTTCTAAGGACACATAGCATGCACATACCAAGAATTACACAAAAAAAATACATTCTGCTGAGCAAAGGATAAACAAAAGATTACCTGTGGTTTTCGTATCACAGTTGTCCACAGGAGGATAGCACTGATCCAGGCAGGGACAGCGAACACAATTGTCCAGGCAACCGACAGCGCAAACAATTGTCCAGGCAACAGGCAGAAATACTGTTCATAGTACAGGCAGAAGGCAGCGATACTGTCCATATACAGTCCAGGGTCAGTGCAGGCAGAAATATTGTCAGCAGTGCCAAACTATTGGTCCTGGTAGTAGGCAGGAACATGGTCCATAGTACAGGAGGCAGGCAGAGGTGGGGTCAGTTCATGCAGCAGGCAGGGGCATGATGGCAGTAAGTCCTACAGGCAGAAGTAGGGCCTCTGTCAGGACAGAATGGGGACAGGGGTTGAGGCTTCTCCCACCCAAATCTCTTTGAAGCCTCCAAGTCTCCTGACCCTAATCTGGTAGCGAGAAAACAAATAAAAATAGATTTCTTCATCTATAAAAACATTTCTGGAGCCCCTCGCATATGTGATACCCCTGTATTATGAATCCCACTACTCCAGTAGCAGGGTACAAGATCAGTCCAAGAGGCAGGCAAAAAACATGGTCAAACAGAATCGGTCGGCAGAAGCGTGGTAAAATAACAGTCCAGGGTCAGTTCCAGATCAGGCAGAGGTATGTACAGAATCGGTAGGCAGAAGCGTGGTTGAATAACAAGTCAGGGTCAGTTCTGGAGCAGGTAGAGATATGTACAAAAGCGACAGGCAAAGGCATGGTCAAATAACAAGCCAGGATCAGTTCAAGAGCAAGCAGTGGCATAACGGATGTGATGTAAATGTCAGGGATTGAGGATTAATAATCACTAATAATGTACTAAAGTGTAATAATGGCAGAAGCAGTCACCTATGCAGAGGCCTGGTTGGGAAGGGCACTGGGGACAATAAAAAGTGGTGTCTCTTTTGACTCCTCCACTGGAGCACACCCGGCATTTTTTCTGGTGTTCTTGGCCTGTTGGTCTGGGAGGTATTTTATTGGGGAAATGACACTTGGAGAGTCTGCTAATCACACCAAATCTAATGTTTTCTGGTGGGCCGTTTTGGAATATAAGAGTGGTGATGATTTCTTCCTGGTAGCCAAGGAAGGGTTTGGGGTTTTCGGTGGAATTGCTGTATAGTATATAGGTGTTGTACATGGTCAAATGAAAAAAATAAAGTGCTACTTTTTTACACCAATGGTATGTTCGTTGGGTGGCAAGATAGGATTCGAGCATTTGGTCGTTTAAGTCGACTCCCCCCATTTACAAATCGTACTCATGGACACTGCTTGGTTTTTGGATTGGGCCATTCCTTCTGGGGATCTCCACAAATGTATTATTATGGATTGAAGACAACATATAGACATCCCTTCTGTCCCTCCACTTCACAGCCAGAATCTCCTCATTCCGCAGACTTGCCGTCTCTCCTCTTCTTAGCTTCATGTTGACGAGTCTTTGAGCAAAGCCCATCCTGTTTTTTCTGACAGTGTCACATGCTGGCGTATTCTTCCTGTGAAGGTTCCAGAACAGGGGCAAACTTGTATAGAAGTTGTCGACATACAAGTGGTAGCCTTTCTCCAGGAGTGGGTAAATGAGGTCCCAAACGACTTTCCCGATTAAGCCTAAATAGTCTGGGCATTTAGGGGGATGCAGCTGGGTGTCCTTCCCTTCTTACACTATGAAGGCATATGTGTACCCTGTGGCTCAGTCACATAGTTTATAGAGTTTATAGACTTTCACTCCATAGCAGGCTCTTTCACTGGGAATAAATTGCTTTATACCCAGCCTGCCGCTAAGTTTAACAAGTGATTCGTCTACACATATGTGCTGGTCCGGTATAAACAATTGGGGGAATACTTCAGAAAAATAATTGATTATTGGCCGAATTTTATAAAGCCGGTCATAATTTGGGTAATTTCGGGGAGAGCACTGGGCATTATCATGAAAATGTAGGAATTTCATAATCAAGAGATATCTTGTCCTGGGCATTACCACTGAGAAGAGCGGCATGTGGTGGATGTTGTTTGTGAACCAATAGGAGCGCAGTTCATTTTTTTCCCATGCACAATGTGAGGCCCAAAAAAGTTTTAAACTCCTCTCTACTCAAAGGGATGGGCATAATAGGACGTTGGATTACTTTCTATGAATTGATGTGCACACAGGTTGCACTGGGCCAGAATGGATGTTAGCATGTCCTCTGTAAAAATCAAATTAAAGAAATTGATTGGTGAAAAATTCTCTGTGTCCACCTGGACTCTTGGCTGGGCAGTGAAAGGGGGAATATTAGCTTCTCCTGAGCAGTGAAAGGGGGAATATTAGCTTCTCCTGAATTAGGAGGAAGCCACAAGGGGTGCTGAAGGGAATAGGGAAGGCCGGCATGGGACCTAACCCTTTGGGGCTGAGGTAACACCCCACTGATACTTGGCCTTTCTTGCCAAGGTACTGAGGTGCTGGTGGGTGGCACTGGGGTGCTGGTGTATGTCACTGGGGTGCTGGTGTATGGCACAGCGGTGCTGGTGGATGGTACTGCCTTCTCACCAACACGCCTTTGGCTGGTGAGTGGACGATATTCCTCCTCTGAGTACATCAGTGTTTCACTACTTGAGACTGGCTCATAATTCACATCAGACTCAGACTCAGATTCATAATTTTTAAGGAATCTGCAGCAGAGAGCTCCCCGTGGCTCTCATCGGCCACAAAATATTGTATGCCTCCTCAGCTGAGAACGATCTTTTAGACATTGTTGATGTGCAGCACTAATTGCACCGATGACATGGATGGCACTTATGACACTGCTGACACTGACAGCACTTATGAGGTGACACTGATGGGCACTTATGGCACTGATGACACGTGACACTGATGGGACTGATGACATGTGATGCTGATGACAGATGGCACTGATGACACGTGACGCTGACAGATGGCACTGATGACATGTGGCACTAATGATAGGTGGCACTGATGACAGGTGGCACTGATGACACATGGTACTGATGATTGATGGCACTGATGACACATGACACTGATGCTTGATGGCACTGATTCCATGTGACACTGATGACAGGTGGCACTGATTATTGATGGCACTGATTATTGATGGCACTGATGACATGTGACACTGATGGCAGGTGGCACTGATGACAGGTGGCACTGATAACATGTGGCACTGATGATAGATCAGGTGGCACTGATGACACTGATAATTGATGGCACTGATGACATGTGACACTAATGACACGTGACACTGATGACATGTGGCACTGATGACACATGGCACTGATAACAGGTGGTACTGATGACAGGTGGCACTGACAGGTGGCACTGATGACAGATGGCACTGTGACACTGTAAAATTGATGAGCACTGTGACACTGTAAAAGTGATGGGCACCTTGACTCCAGTGGGCACTGGGATGGGCAGTATTTAGGCACAGTAAATAGCACAGTAAATAGTGTTTTGTCACTCACTGAACAGATCGGCAGCACAGAACGCTCTCTCTCTCCTCACACACGGCCTCTGTGTTTGGAGAGAAAGCCGGTAATGAGAGATGATCTCATATGTTTACATTTGAGATCATCTCTCATTGGACCCGCCGATCACATGGTAAATGGTCGCTGTGATTGGCCATTTACCACGATCTGTGATTGGCGATTAAAGATCTTCCCCAATGCATGCCCATGCAATTCAGGACCATGCTGTAGCCGGGTTTCGGCTATTGCACAGACAGGAAGTGGTTAAACCGCCACTAGAAGTCAGCACACTGCAGAACAATAATAACCTGATGTAATTTAATACCAGTATTAATTTTGACAGCAAATTTCGATTTAATTTTGGTCATAGTCTTTTGACTAATATGCCATTTTAGCTTTAGTCATATTTTAGTCTACTAAAATCTCCAGTAGTTATACCATAGTTTGCAGACACTATATACGTTTATTGGCATTTTTGTTACCAAAAACATGTAACAAAATACACATTGGCCTAAATTTATGAAGAAATTTGATTTTTTAAATTTTTTTAATTGGATGTGTTTTAAAGCAGAAAGTAAAAAATATATTTTTTCCCAAAATTGTTGGTCTTGTTTTGTTTGTAATAGTTAGAAACACCACCTAGGGGAGTAAACCCTGTTGCCGTCATCCCTTTTTGAACAATTTGTTGGGTGGGATCCCCTCACGTGGGATTGGGATTTTTACAGGCAAACTGAATAATAAATCATAATGTATAAAATTGTAAAGATTTAATGATATACATTAAAATAATGTGATTAGAGTTGAGCGAACACCTGGAAGTTCGGGTTCTGCTGGTCCGTCCGAACCTCGGGACAAAGTCCGGGTCCGGGTCCGGACGGAACCCGAACGATCGCACGGACTCCCCTAGGGTGGGTTGTTTAACAAGTTTTTCCCTACTGCCGTTGTCCCAAATGAGGGGATCCACCACAAAGATTGATAATGTTTGTTTTGTTCTGGTTGTTAAAACCCTTTTTTATATAAAAAATGAAAGACGAAATTTTGTGTAGGTTAATTTTTTTAAATTTTTTAGTTTAAAGAAGTATTTAAATCCGGTTACACATAAAACAATGTACAAAAACCATTGTTTTTACGGTTATTTGCATATATCACAGACGTTTGATACCATATTGATGACCTCTAAAATCATCTGATTTTATACTGATTTCGATTTTACCGTATAATCAGTTTTCTGATACTGGTTTTAAT
>BLSH010052296.1:455163-478599 GCA_018402905.1 Glandirana rugosa | reverse complement strand
GCCTGTGTATATACACATATACATTTTTCAACCTACTCATACTAGATTATGGGTATATACATCCGCATGGTGATTTCTGAAGGTATAACTGGAAATTGTCTGTAGAGGTTCCTTGTTCAAAATTGCTGTTGTATTTGAAGTCAATCTAAACATATGCCATATTGTATTATAGAATTGTGAATCTCCCAATACGGCCCCTGAAGAAGGGAATCTCCTGAAACGCGTCGGGCCAAGGAGTGTCCACAAAGCTACAATTGCCAGACGTATTTGTAAAATATGTGTATCCATATATTGTTTTAAATGAAATGTAATACAGCAATCGCATTATTTTAATGTATATCATTAAATCTTTACAATTTTATACATTATGATTTATTATTCAGTTTGCCTGTAAAAATCCCAATCCCACGTGAGGGGATCCCACCCAACAAATTGTTTTGTTTGTAGCGCAAAAACAAAAAAAAAACGCAGTGGTGCTCAAATACCACCAGAAGAAAGCTCTATTTGTGGGAAAATATGAATTGCGTGACTGCACAATTGTCAGTTAAACTAATGCAGTGCTGTATTGCAAAAAAATGGCCTGGTCATGAAGGGGGGTAAATCTTCCGGATGTCAAGTGGTTAAGCATTTCTCTAGAATTTCCAAACTCTTTATTTACTCCAGGAGTAAAAAATCTAATAGCATGCTATTATTTATGGTATTAAAGTGATTGTAAAGTCTCGATTTTTTCTATAAAAATAACAAACGTTATACTTCCCTGCTCTGTTGCAGTGGATTTGCACAGAGTAGCCTGGATCTTCCTCTTCTCGGGTGCCTCTCCTGTGCTCCTGGCCCCTCCCTCTTGTTGAGTGCCCCAACAACAAGCAGCTTGCTATGGGGCCACCCAAGCCGAGCTGCAGCTCCCTGTGTCCATTCAGACACAGAGCTGCGGTTTGGCCTCGCCCCCTCTCTCTCTCTTTTGATTGGCTAACTGACTCTGGTTGACAGCCGCGGGAGCCAATGGCGCTGCTGCTGTGTCTCAGCCAATCAGGAGGGAGAGACATCCCAGACGGCCGAGACACTCGTGGACATCGCTGGACAGAGATGGTTCTCCGGTAAGTAAAAGTGGGGCCGAGGGGGGCTGCCGCACACAGAAGGCTTAGAATACATTAAGATAAAAAAAATCTTCTGACTTTACAAATCCTTTTAGGTTTGAACATGCACTACAGACACAGATTTAGCCATTGTGATATATAACCAGTGTTAATTGTGACATCAAATTTCAGTGTAGTTTTAGTCATAGTCTTTTGACTAAAATGCCATTTTAGTTTTAGTCATATTTTAATCGTCTGAATTGTTTTAGTTTTAGTTGTATTTTACAGTATCTCACAAAGAGAGTACACCACTCACATTTTTCTAAATATTTTATTATATCTTTTGAAGAAATGACACTGAAGAAATGACACTTTGCTACAATGTAAAGTGGCGAGTATACAGCTTATATAACAGTGTAAATTTGTGGTACCATAAAAATAACTCAACACAGCCATTAATGTCTAAACTGCTGGCAACAAAAATGAGTACACCACTAAGTGAAAATGTCCAAATTGGGCCCAAAGTGTCAATATTTTATGTGGCCACCATTATTTTCCAGCACTGCCTTAACCCTTCACTACCTTCCATTTGAGGATGCCCCACAGATGCTCAATAGGGTTTAGGTTTGGAGACATGCTTGGCCAGTTCATCACCTTTACCCTCAACTTCTTTAGCAAGGCAGTGGTCGTCTTGGAGGTGTGCTTGGGGTCGTGATCATGTTGGAATACTACCCTGCGGCCCAGTTTCTGAAGGGAGGGGATCATGCTCTGCTTCACTATGTCACAGTGCACGTTGGCATTCATGGTTTCATGGTTCCCTCAATGTACTGTAGCTCCCCAGTGCCAGCAGCACTCATGCAGTCCCAGACCATGACACTACCCTGCTTGACTGTAGGCAAGACACACTTGTTTTTGTACTCCTAACCTGGTTGCTGCCGCACACACACTTGACACCATCTGAACCAAATAAGTTTATCTTGGTCTCATCAGACCACAGGACATGGTTCCAGTAATCCATGTCCTTAGTCTGCTTGTCTTCAGCAAACTGTTTGTGGGCTTTCTTGGGCATCGTCTTTAGAAGAGGCTTCCTTCTGGGATGACAGCCATGCAGACCAATTTGATGCAGTGTGTGGTGTATGGACTGAGCACTGACAGGCTGACCCCCCACCGCTTCAACCTCTGCAGCAATGCTGGCAGTACTCATACGTCTATTTCCCAAAGACAACCTCTGGATATGATGCTGAGCACATGCACTCAGCTCCTTTGGTTGACTATGATGAGGCCTGTTCTGAGTGTAATCTGTCCTGTTAAACGGCTATATGGTCTTGGCCACCGTGCTGCAGTTTAGTTTCAGGGTCTTGGCAATCTTCTTATAGTCTAGGCCATCTTTATGTAGAGCAACAATTCTTTTTTTCAGATCCTCAGAGAGTTCTTCACCATTCTTCCAGTGACCAGTATGAGAGAATGAGAGCGATAACACCAAATTTAACACACCTGCTCCCCATTCACACCTGAGACCTTGTAACACTAACAATTCACATGACACCGGGGAGGGAAAAGGGCTAATTGGGCCCAATTTGGACATTTTCACTTAGGGATGTACTTACTTTTGTTGCCAGCGGTTTAAACATTAATGGCTGTGTGTTGAATTATTTTGAGGGGACAACAAATTTACACTGTTATACAAGCTGTACACTCACTACTTTACATTGTAGCAAAGTGTAATTTCTTCGGTGTTGTCACATGAAAAGATATAATAAAATATTTACAAAAATGTGAGGGGTGTACTCACTTTTGTGAGATACTGTAGTTGACTAAAATAGTGTTAATTTTGTCTACTAAAATTAACACTGTTTGATACAATACAGAAAACAATATGTATAGGTTGGACAGAACAATAATTAAAGTGACTGTAAATGCTCTTTCAAAAAAAAAACTCAAAAACAAGTTTTTACTTACCTGCTCTGTGCATTGAAAGGTAAGGTAAAACATTCTTAGGCTTTAGAACCATTTTAAGAACTTAGAAGAGCATGCCCTCTTTAAAGTAAGGAGCTATTTGCAACCAAGGAAGTTTAGAAGTAATTTAGCTTAATGTGTCCATGCTTTGGAAATGTTTTTCCGCCAATACTGCTAATAGTCTTAAAAAAACCATGAGGATAACATTACAAAATTTCATAAACTCGATCTTTGCCACTGTGTAGTTTAGCCTATAAATTCTGATTGTAATTTGTAATAACAAAGCAATTGCTGCTATATTAAACGTTAAAAATCAAGATATTCTTGCAAAATAGAGAGAGCATATACTTACCTTTCTTAATTTCCAAGCCGCTGAACACTGCACTAATCACAAAGTGAGTCCTCCAAAGTAGCTCAGTAATAGACACTTCCTGAAGTGTTGATCTCCTGGGTTCCCTGCAGCTCTCACCGATTCCCCTGGTGACTTGCACATCACTACTGTATCCCTTGATACATGGGGGTCAGTATAAGGAATCAGTTAGAGCTGTGGTGGACCACAGAGATCCACACTCTTGAAAGTGTTAGCTAGCATTCAACAGTTCGAGCAGCAAGAGAAATAAATACAGTATATATTCTCTTATTTTAAAAGTATATCTTGATTGGCAATCTTGATTTGATTTGTAAAATATAGCATTTTAATTATATCTGTTCTCACACATACTTCATTCATTTAATTGACAGCATAGTCACAAAGGGTATGGATATCAATTCTTAATGTCCCTTCAAAGCAATTGGTTTTAGTGTATTCATTCCACAAATTACCCACATAGGCATACTCTTCTTTGCCTAAATTACAGTTAAATAAGCTACTTCTTGAACAACATCTAAAAAAATTGAATTATCAGTTTTGAACAGAAATAATGAATCTACATTCCGTGGAACCATGGAGATCCTATTGATTATAGGCAGAGAAAATAGTCCCACTTCAGAGTAAATTAATGCAATTACTTGGCATGGCTGCTTGAGCATAGTCATCAGCTAGACAGAAGGCACTATCCAGTATAATTCCTGGAAAATGTCACTCTAAAATAAATAGGTAGGGTAGAAGAAGTACTAATGGGCTACAACCTGTTAATCCCAATGCAGATCCCTAAATTAGAAATATTAGGCACTGAGCATTTTCAGACATCTTAAACAATCTATCATATTCCTTGAATGTTTCATACATCTTATAAATAAATTAGGTTTCAAAATGTTGTATAGCTCATAAAAGGTTCAATTCACACAAAATAAATATGTAATTACTAATAAAATATGTTTGGTTGAGTATGCCATTGGCTACTGACATATTTTGGGGGCTCCAGAAGGAAGATCTCACTACCATAATCTCTGGCTCTCTACCTGCCATCCTCATAGTTTTGGGTGTACCACCTACTTTGGGGTGTTTGCACTTCTACTCTTGCATTTTCCATAATATGAAATACAGATTCAACAAGTAGAGATGGCTACATAGTAATGGCATTGTGGACAGTCTGCAAACCTGTGAATGAAACATCAGTTCTGAGATAAGAAAACTAGTTCAAATGCTTTATGAAATCATGCTCATGTTGGTTTGCAGGAGTAAAAAGGTCAATCTGCATTTTGCCAAAATGTTAATTTTGCTCCTAGGCCAATGATATCACATGGGAAATGCTTTTCACTCCATAACCTATTGTGGGTTGAAAATCATTGCCCCTGTGATATCATTGGCCTAATTAGAAAGTAGAACACTTATTAGTGATATTCTAATTAGGAAGTACAGTACCAGGGGATGCCACCTAAACAAGGGGACCTCTGTTGTCCTTAAGCACGCGCTTCTCTATTGTGGGGAGCCTACTGCACATTTTGCTGGTAGTGACCTAGTAAATGACTGTTTGGATGGCTTTCATACCAGTTCATTAACCACTTGAGGACTGTCATGCTTCTTGTCTAGCACTGTCACCCTTCCTGTCCAGGCCGTTTTTCAGTCTTCAGCACTGTGATAGTTTGACTGACAACTACTCTTTGCCATGCAACACTGTACTCAAATTAAATGTAGGCAAATATAACTTTCTTTGGGTGGTATTTATTAGCCACTGGGATTTTAAAAACATTTTTACCATATGCAGGAAAAAAAGAAATAAAAAAATAACTATTTTCCTTATTTTCTGATACTGTATATCACATAGCAAATAAAAATGCTAGGATCAAGAATTGCAACAAGCAGTGGGCTCGACGAAACCGGGGAAGGCCCCCGGACCTGACGGGTTCACCCTATCCTACTATAGCACACTGTTACCAATTCTTGCCCCCTATATGGTGAAACTATATAATGCAATAGGTTCAGGTAAACCCTTCCCCAGAGATGCGCTGAGAGCCCACATATCAGTTATCCTTAAAGAGGGTAAAGACCCCACACAATGTAGTAGCTACAGACCAATTTCGCTCCTGAATGTGGATCTGAAGCTATTTACCAAAATCCTGGCCACCAGATTAGCCCAGCACTTGCAGCCTCTGATCCACCTTGATCAAGTGGGATTTATTCCCACCAGAGAAGCACGAGACAACACCACCAAAGTCCTAAATCTATTGCACGTAGCCTCCTCCACCCACACGCCTTCGGTCTTTCTGAGTACTGACGCCGAAAAGGCATTTGATCGAGTAAACTGGAAATTTATGCTAGCAGTACTCCGACATATTGGGGTGGGCGAGGTTATGATCAATTGTATAAATGGAATATACTCCACTCCAACTGCCCAAGTAAAGGCTAATGGTGTCCTTTCTGAGCCATTCTCCATTAGCAACGGCACACGTCAGGGCTGTCCGCTCTCCCCTCTCCTTTTTGCCCTCTCCCTAGAACCGTTTTTAAACAATGTCAGGCTAAACCCCGACATTACAGGTCTGATGATTGGGAACACCCAACACAAAATATCAGCTTATGCAGATGACCTTTGCTTTACGCTTACTAACCCAGCTATATCCCTACCCAACCTCTTAAAAGCATTTACCACCTATGGATCCCTTGCAAATCTGAAAATCCATTTTGCCAAATCAGAAGGCATGGGGATAGCGCTAACACCTGCATTGTCGGCGACGCTGCAAGCCAATTTTAACTTTCGTTGGACTTCGACGGCACTAAAATACCTGGGCACCCTTGTGCCCCCAGACGTCTCCCGCATTTACAGCCTGAATTTCCCACCTTTACTGGACAAAATTCGCACTTTGCTAGCTCGGTGGCACAGGGGCATCCACTCATAGTTCGGCAGGTGTAACCTTTTAAAAATGTGTGTTTTACCCAAATTTCTTTATTTATTCCAAGCACTACCAGTTAGAATCCCCCCATGTATTTTAAACAGGCCCAGGCCCTGTTCACTCGCTTTATATGGGCCCATAAGAAGCCCAGACTCCCTCATTCCCAGCTATCACTACCCAAACACTTTGGTGGATTGGCGGCTTATTGACTGGTGCCGACACTCCGACCTTAAACTATGGACACAAATAGAACAGCAGCAAACACCCATACCTTTGAGAAGAGCACTTTGGTGCTTTCAGAAGTTACCTCCGGAACTTAAAACGCACCCGATGATTGGCACCACCCTCTGTCTTAGCTGGCATGTATCCACGCGACAACATCTCACATCCACAGAATCCCCTTTATACCCTATCCTAGACAACCCACATTTCCCGCCAGGCCTCCATACTCAGGAATACTCGACGCTACGAGTGGAGGGCCGCACCCAAGCGACTGACTTTATTCACACAGACCATTGGCCCTCTATTGCAGATCTGACTAATGCCAACAGGCCATACCGGCTCCCATTCTGGTCGGCCCTCCGACTACACCACTTTCTCCACTCTCTCCCTAAACCTTCGGGATTCAACCGGGAGCTCACGACATTGGAAGAGTATTGTTCGGACACAGATACCCTGCCGAGGGCTTTGTCCAAAGCATACGCTCTACTTAACACCCCGATTGACCAACCTCACTTGCCATGCGTATCAAAGTGGGAAGCAGACCTCTCCTGTACCTTTACGACGCCACAGATACAAAACATTATCCGGTTCTCTTTGAAATCGTCAATCTGCACCAAAATTCAGGAAACAAATTTTAAATTGTTTACCCGTTGGTACTACACTCCAGCCAAACTACGTAATTGCTTCCCTACCGCCTCTGAGCAGTGCTGGTGATGCCGAGAAAAAGAGGTACGCTGCTCCACATATTTTGGTCATGCCCTAAACTACGGACGTTTTGGACGACGGTTCGTACCGTCGCCCAGACGTTTACAGAGTACCAGATCCCATGGGACCCTTCCTTCTTTCTACTTCACGTTTCAGACATATCCCCCAGGGTATACAAAAAAATCTGTCTTACGACATCTCCTGAATGCAGCCAAAGCATGTATCCCGTTACACTGGAAAAAAAGTCACCCGCCTACTGTGTCAGGGTGGATTCGTAAAGTGGAGGAAATTAACAGGATGGAGGACATGGTCCTCACATCACAACATAAAAGGGAATTATACAATAAAACATGGGGCATGTGGAACTTGTTCCTCCTTTCTAACGAAGGCAAAGCACTCCTTGGTCAGGCTAGCTAAGTTGCCTCAGTGAATTTTGTCTCCATCTCCTGCCAATGCCACCCTTCCCCCTCTCCCCTTTAATCCCCTCTTCCTATCCCTCCCCATCCCCTTCCTTTCTATTCCCCCCTCTCTCTATTCTAATTTCTTTTTCTCTCTCTCTCCCTTTTTCACTTATCTTTTAACTCATGTAAATGGAAACGAGGTAGAAGCGAGGGCTTCGTACGTGTTATTGTAGCGATGTTGCACTCCAGACCGGAGGCCCCCCAAGTTGTGAGAGATGCCTCGGGATGGACATAAAAGAACCTAGAAACGGTAGTTTCTATTGTTGCTAAATTACGATACCACGCACAGACAGATTGATTCATGTACCTCTTTATATCTATGAACATACTTATACTGCCTGGTCATTATCATATTTGATATGTTGTTTTGCCCTTGCTGGAAGTTAATAAAACTTTATATTTGAAAAAAAAAAAATGCTAGGACAGTGTGAAACCCGCTGAAATGGCCCTTTTTTGGAACATGGACACACAAAAATTATATTTTTTGACACAATTTTTTGAAAATGAAGAAACAAGCCAGTATTGAAGGAGTATAAACTTGGAACTTGGTAATGGTGCACTAAATATTAAATTTATAGGTCATACACAGAGGGATCAGGAGGTGAAAGGGGTTTACCACTTCAAGACCGGACTGTTTCACCAACTTCCTGTCTAGGCCAGTTTTCAGATTTCAGCGCTGTCACTTTGAATGACAGTTACTTATTTTTTGCTATAACATTTTTAACAAAAAAGTTTTTTTTAGTTTTTGTTTTAAAAATTTAAAAATAAATAATATTTATAAATTTAGGCCAAAATGTATTCTGCTACATTTCTTTGGTAAAAATAATCCAAATAAGTGTACTGTATATTATTTAGTCGGCTTAACATTATAGAGTTCACACACAGTACATACAGTATGTTTGAAAATTAATCAGTCTTGATGTACTGACTGCCTATCTCTTTTCTTGAGGTCCTGAAATGCCTGGACAGTACCAATACCCCCAAAATTACCAACTTTTGGAATGTCACTGTCTAAAGCAGCAGTCCCCAACCTTTTTGGTGCCAGGGACTGGTTTCACTGCAGCCAATTTTCCAAGGAACTGGGGAGGGGGAGTTGGGGGAGGGGATATTCGTGGAATCTGTCCTAAGCCTCCCTTTATAGCACAGCCCCTCTTTATATCAGTGTCTTCAGTTCCTCTTCACATCACAGCCCCCCTTTACTTTGCAGTGCCCCTTTACAGTGCAGTACCCTTTACATCACAGTGCCCCTTTACATTAATGTAATGGAGACTGCTCTGTAAAGGGGGCACTATATACTAATGTAAAGGGGGGCTGTGATGTAAAAGGGACACTGTGATATAAAGGGGACTGCACTGTAAAGGGACACTGTAATGATTACAGTGCCCCTTTACAGTGCAGTCCCCTTTATATTACAGTGCCCCAAGCAATCACAGCCTCTTCCATCACAGTGCCCCTGTAGTCTGCCCTCCCCATTTCCTCTCCAACATGACACTTTTCCATTCTAATCTCTGCCTCGCCTGCAAAGGACTCCTACCCTTGACAGGGCAGAGGTCGTGATCAGTCAGTTTGTCCTCTCCTGGCTCCACCTCACGCCCGATGATGTCATTCTATCAGTAGGGAGGGGGGCAGGAAGAGCTTTCCATTCTAATCTGCAGCTCCTCCCACCCCCTGCCCTGCTGATTGGATGACATTGTCAGTCGGGTGGGCGGAGCTGCCGAGAGAAGACACACAGGCATGGGCGCACAGCAGGAGGTGAGTGGCAACCGGGTTTGTGACCCTTGGTCTAAGGTATTTAGTAAGATGCATAATTGTTTTTTTCGAAGTTGCAATTTTTTTGTCACAATTTTTTGGAAAATGAAGTAAGTAAATAAAATTAGTTTTTTCCCAAGTTATTTTTCACACACAGCATAGTCATACTTACAATTACACCCCAAAACACATGGTGCTACGCCACCTGAGTATGGAGATACCATGTGTGTTAGACTTTTTCACAGCCTAGGTGCATTGAGGGGCCAAAAATGTAAAGAGTACCTTAGGGCTTCCAAGGATTACGCATCTAAATTCCTGACTTAAGAGAATGGGACCATATCCAAACCAATACTCTATGGACCATTTTAAAGGGAGACATACTTCATACCCACAGTGAGGGGTGAGCTCACTGAGGTGAGATTAGACCCTTAAAGGGTTTTATCTGGTAAGAGGCTCTTTTTTCTCATCTGGGAGTGTAGCACTGATTGTGATGACCTGCAGCACTAAGAAATAACAATGTGCACATACTGAGCACCACTTTCAATTAATTATATGTGAGGCTTTTTATTATTTTATTACTTTATTTATTTTACTACTTTTTTTTGTGGATTTTGCCCTCTTTCCATTTATGCTTGACAGCATAGACTTTATGAATTTTATCTTCACTGATATTGGATACATTTATAGTTTTTATATATTTTTAGTTTGCATTTAGCATTTGTTTCAGCATTTATGCACTTTATGTAGTATTGTTTATTAATATAATATACATGAGGCTATGAACAAAATGTAGGACAGCGCAACATTTTTTCTTTCTTTATATGGTTGATATTGTTATGGGCAATATTTTGAGTGCAGGTGTTGTGATTATTGATTAGCACGATTGTTATTTATTCTTCTACCAAGCACAGATAGCACTGTTTTTAGTTTTCTAACTATCTTAAAATGCCAGGACAGGAGAAACACCTATACAATTTCAGAACCCATTTTGGAAAGCAAACACTCCAAGGTGTTTTCTGAAAGGCATAATGAGTCATTTGAAAATGTCACTTTTTTACTGCAAGTTTTTGAAAATGCAGGAAAGAAAACAACATTTTTTATGTTTTTTTTACACACAAAGTTGACAGTATGGCGATACTACATCTGTGAGACTTTTTTACAGCCTAAACAAATTGAGGGGATCAAAATCCCAGGAGCAACTTTGGGCTTTCTAGGGGTATAAATTATAAATCTAATTTCTTGACTACCTATCACATTTTTGGAGATCCTGGAACACCATGACTGTAGAAACACCCACAAAATGACCACATTTTAGAGAGTACAGTATCTCACAAACCTGAGTACACCCCTCACATTTTTGTAAATATTTTATATCTTTTCATGTGACAACCCTGAAAAAAATGACACTTTGCTACAATGTAGTAGTGAGTGTACAGCTTGTATCACAATGTAAATTTACTGTCCCCTTTAAAATAACTCAACACACAGCCATTAATGTCTAAACCGCTGGCAATAAAAGTGAGTATATCCCTAAGTGAAAATGTCAAATTGGGCCCAATTAGTCGTTTTCCCTCCCCGGTGTCATGTGACTCGCTAGTGTTGCAAAGTCTCAGGTATGAATGGGGAGCAGGTGTGTTAAATTTGGTGTTATCACTCTAACTCTCTCATACTGGTCACTGGAAGTTCAACATGGCACCTCATGGCAAAGAACTCTTTGAGGATCTGAAAAAAAGAATTGTTGCTCTACATAAAGATGGCTGTAAGAAGATTGCCAAGACCCTGAAACTGAGCTGCAGCAAGGTGGCCAAGACCATACAGCAGT
This sequence comes from Glandirana rugosa, assembly GCA_018402905.1. NCBI lineage: Eukaryota > Metazoa > Chordata > Amphibia > Anura > Ranidae > Glandirana > Glandirana rugosa. The sequence continues at coordinate 467,341 of BLSH010052296.1, read as the reverse complement.
TTAACATGACAGGTTACACTCAGAACAGCGCCTCGCCATGGTCGCCCAAAGAAGTTGAGTGCACGTTCTCAGCGTCATATCCAGAGGTTGTCTTTGGGAAATAGACATATGAGTGCCAGCATTGCTGCAGAGGCTGAAGGGGTGGGGGGTCAGCCTGTCAGTGCTCAGACCATATGTCGCAAACTGAATCAAATTGGTCTGCATGGCTTGTGTCCCAGAAGGAAGCCTCTTCTAAAGATGATGCATAAGAAAGCCCGCAAACAGTTTGTTGAAGACAAGCAGACTAAGGACATGGATTACTGGACCCATGTCCTGTGGTCTGATGAGACCAAAGACAAGTGTGTCTTGCCTACAGTAAAGCATGGTGGTGGGAGTGTCATGGTCTGGGGCTGCATGAGTGCTATCGGTACTGGAGTTCATTGAGGGAACCATGAATGCCAACATGTACTGTGACATACTGAAGCAGAGCACGTGTGCAGCACAACGGTGTCAGCATTCCTGGCCCCGCCTCGCTGACACCGTTGTGCTGCACTGGGGTCTGACTCGCAGTGGATTAGATCTGAGACCGGAGAAGACTACTATATGTGCATATGCTTTGGATCCCTAAGTGTTGGGCTGACACTATATACATGTGAGTGTAATAACTGGAATTTTAAATAAAAGTGTTTATTGACAATATTACACTATGGAGCCTTCTCTTTCCTCCTCTGGGTACAATTGATTAATAGTTGATAATCAATTGTGACTTGTGTATTTTCGTGACTTTAGTTACCTCTTCATTTTCAATATGAGATTAGCTTGCAAAAAAAAACAGCCGATCGTCCGATAATCTCATCATGTGTACCAGGCATAAAGCTTGGTTCACACTACTCTTATGCGTTTTTCTGAGAGCGAATATATAGTGAGACTTTAATACGACTTTTCTGCGTTTTTGCATACTCTATGGGGCCAAGTCACATGGTAAATCACATGAAGTAGCACAGGAACCTTTTCCAGAAACACATTGTGCTGAGTAGCATTGATGAGAATGGGCACCATTGATTATAATGTTATTTCCCTTGTCATGCAATTCTGTGTGACTCACGTCGCATCAGAAATCGCACTAGTGTAAACCAGAACTTAACCACTTTAATACTATGCACTTAGAACATTTTACTACCAGACCAATTTTCAGTTTTCAGTGCTGTTGCGCTTTGAATGACAATTGCGCGGTCGTGCGACGCTGTACCCAAGCAGATTTTTTATCATTTTGTTCCCACAAATAGAGCTTTCTTTTGGTGGTATTTGAGTAAATTTTCTCCATCACTGGTGGGCACTGATGAGGCTACACTGACGGGCACTGATGTGGCAGTACTGATTGGCACTGATGAGGTGGTACTGATGAGGTGGCACTGATGATGAGGCACTTATATGCAGCGATGATGAGCACTGTTAGGCGGTACAGATAAGCAGCACTGATGGGTACTGAGAGGTGGCACTGATATACAGCACTGATGGGCACTGATATGCAGCACTGACGGACACTGCTAAGTGGCACTGATGGGCACTCATAGACAGCACTGATTGGCACTCATAGGCGGCACTGGGCACTGATAGGTGACACTGATGGGCACTGATAGGTGGGCACTGGTAGGTGGCAATGGTGGGCACTGATATGTGGCACTGGTATGCATTGATAGGGGCACTGGTGGGCACTGATAGGGGCACTGGTGGGCATATACACTGATAGGGGCTCATTCCCTGGTGGTCTATGGTGGCATCTGAAGGTGGCACTGAGTGCCATCCACACTGAGCATTATATCACTTACCTGGTGGTCTAGGGGATTCTCCCTGGTGGTCCAGATCGGCTCCCTGGTGGTCCCTGGTCGGCTACCTGGTGGTCCTGGGTGGGCACATCCCTGGTGGTCCCTGGGCAGGCTCTCTGGTGGTCTAGGGTGGCGATCCGAGGGAGGGCTGTGCTGATAAATCATCAGCACAAACCCTCCCTGTCAGGAGAGCAGCCGATCGGCTCTCCACTCCTCAGGTCTGCAGACCTGAGTACAGGAAAGCCGATAAACGGCTTTCCTGTATTACACTGTGATTGGTCACGGCTGGTCACATGGTAAAGTGCTTCGGATCGAAGCACTTTACCGAGATCGGTATTGCGGGGGGTCAGACTGACCTCCCACACCACCGATCGCCGCGATGCGCGCCCCCCTGGGCGCACGGCGGCTTGTTATCCTGAGGACGTCATATGACGTCCAGTCAGGATAACTAAGCCACTTCCCGGCCGTCATTTTGCATACGACGGTCGGGAAGTGGTTAATAAACACTCTATTGGGAGCACTTTATTGAACTGTATATTTTAATGTAGTAAAATGTTTGCACATGAATGTTTACTATCAGCACATAGTACTGTATATTGTAAAGCAGTGGTTCTCAACCCTGTCCTCAAGTACCCCCAACAGGCCATGTTTGCAGGTTTTCCTTTATCTTGCACAAGTGCTTCAAATGGCTTGGTATTTTGGACAGCTATTTTTATCTAAGTGAAATTCGCAAAACATGGCCTTTTGGGGGTACTTGAGGACAGGGTTGAGAACCACTGTTGTAAAGCACATTTTGAGAAAAATCTATTTATTTATTTCTATATGCATTTATCAGCACAAAGTATGAAATTATAACACAAAATTTCCATATTCATTTTATTTATTTTTTATATTTATTTATAGTACATAGCGCTGCACCTTTTTTAATCATAGTAAAGTACCATTCAGCATTAGACCTGTCCTGAAAACTTGAATCTGCGACTGTAGGGATATCACTCTAGTTCATACTAAGAACATTCTGATATATGTCTTTTTTAAATCAGCAGTTTCATGCATGTTAATGTGTAACAGCTCAAACTTTCCAGGTGAAGTAGGTTCTGCCACCCATCTTTAGGCCTCACGCACACAGGTATTAGAAAAAACAAGCTGCAAAACCAGTACCGACGCCAGGAAAAAGCAGCTTTAAGATGGTGTACAGAATAACTGAAGTGATCCTCAGGACATTGAAAGCCTGAAAGCATAAACAATCTTTTAGTTATATTTAGTATATATGGTATGTTTTTAATATTATAGAATTCTTGAGAACTAAATGGCCACAAACGTTTGTGAGAAACCATAACAGGTTCTAGAGAGAGAGCAAAAATATTAACCCAGACCTAATGATCTCACCTCTCACCTGTAACCCAGCTAATGCAGAAAGGTTACCAACATTAACCACTTCAGCCCTGGAAGGATTTCACACTTTAGGACCAGAGCACTTTTTGTGATTCTGCACTGCGTCGCTTTAACTGACAATTGCGCAGTCGTGCAACGTTGTACCCAAACAAAATTTGCGTCCTTTTTTTCCCACAAATATAGCTTTCTTTTGGTGGTACTTGATCATCTCTGTGTCATTTATGATCCCCGCTATAAACAAAAAAAGAGCGTCAATTTTACAAAAAACCCAATTTTTCTTACTTTTTGCTAAAATACAAATCCAAAAAATATATATATAAAAAAACATTTTTTTTCATCAGTTTTGGCCGATTTATATTCTTCCTCATATTTTTGGTTAAAAAACCCGCAATCAGCGATTATGGGTTGATTTGCGCAAAAGTTGCCGCGTTTGTGAATGATGAGAATTCATTTTTGGGGTTTTTATTTTTTTTACTAGTAATGGCGGCAATCTGCAATTTTTAGCAGTACTGCGATATTGTGGTGGACCATTTTCACACTTTTTTGGGACCATTGGCATTTATACAATGATCAGTGCTATAAAAATGCACTGATTACTGTGTAAATGCCATTGGCAGTGAAGGGGTTAACCTGGAGGGGGCGCTCTAAGGGTTACCTGTGTTCCCTAGGTGTGTTCTAGCTATATGGGGGCTGGGCTGGCAGGGGGAGGGGAGTGATCACGACTTCCATATACAGGAAGCCTGTGATCACCGCCCTTCCCCCGCTTTGAGAACGGACCTCCGTTCTCTCACTGCGGGGGGGTCATCGCGATAACGAACCACCTTGCCGCCGTCACGCTGCAGTGGGCAGTCGGCAAGTGGTTAAAGAAGACCTCTAAGGAGCATTATTAAAACATTGGTATGCTCATAGAGCAAATGCACTGCTGAATGTTTAAAAAATGTATCCTTTTTTTGGTCCACATCATCCTCTAAATGATTCTAAAATGTCCTGTATGTATGTCTTCTTCTCCCTCTCTGCACTTCATTGCTAATCAGTTTTCACAAGAATAATTTACAGAGGGTACAACAACAGTAGCAGAACATGATGTAATCTAACCACTGCTACTAACATACATGTATAGGTACTCCTCTCTTTTAGCATTTTTTGATGAACAGTTGTGACAACAACTTAACAAAGGTAAATATCGAAGGTAGCCGTATAAAACTCAATTTCCTCTTGTTCAGCCCATGGGAGCTGAATAGGAGTAGATCAATTGATTCCCCATCCATGCTAACAGAGACAATGGGGGAATCTCCACAGCCAGCTATTGTATTCAAGCAACTGTGTTTCCTATAACTGCCTTTCTCAGAATATGTTCACCGTGTAAGCACACAAACTATCTGTGTTTGAATTTACAGTGGGGAAAATAATTGTTTGATCCCCTGCAGATTTTGTAAGTTTGCCCACTTACAAAGAAATGAAGGGTCTTGTCAGGAAATGACTGCTGCTCCTGGAACACGGGTCTGGAAGCCTATGCGCGGGGGCACGTAGCATGTGCGTGCACATCTGTGCGCATGTATGCACCGGCATTGACGCCAAATGGCCCATTTAAGCGGACAGCACCCTGCAACCAGTGCTGTCCATTCTACAGCGTTCCCTCTGTGTTCCGTGGCTATTGCTTATGAGACTTCCTGCACCTGTGACCCGGTTTGCCTAACCTTGCTTGAACTCTGCCTGCACCGACCCTCAGCTTGCCTACAACTCCTCTTCTGCCTGATCCTTTGTACTTCTGCTGCCCACCTGTTTACGACCCTGCCTGTACCCGACTACCCGCTCCAACTGTACCGAACTTGCCCGCCAGTTACCGACCCGGCCCGTATCACCAACCTTCTGCCTTGCACAAGCCTCTGGAGGATCCTCACACCATCATCTATGTCCATTCCAGATCTCAAGCCCTCCCTGTGCTCTGGAACTTTCTGTCCACTCTACCAGGGGTTCCCGAACCAGGGCCACAAGAGAGTTTGCTCACTGCACTGTCAGACTCCACCACCAGGTACTATAGACCAGGTCTATAGTTGTTATCCTAGGTGTATTTAAATGATAGAGACAGAATATGTAACAAAAATCCAGAAAAAACACATGATACAAATGTTATAAATTGAGTTGCATTGAGTTGAGTAAAATAAGTATTTGACCCCCTTCCAACCAACAATAATTCTGGCTCTCACAGACTGGCTACAGTATGTGCTCATGTGGTACACCGATTACTTCTGTCAATATAAAAAGGTGCTCATAACGACAACTCGTTATGTGTATAAAAGACACCTGCCCACAGAATCTTTCTTCCATTCAAATCTCATCATCATGGGCAAGAACAAAGAGCTGTCAAAGGACACCAGGGACAAGATTGTAGACCTGCACAAGGCTGGAATGGGCTACAAGACCATAAGCACGAAGCTTGGTGAGAAGGAGACAACTGTTGGAGTTATTATTCCCAAATGGAAAAAATACAAAATAACCATAATCACCCTCGGCCTGGAGCTCCATGTAAGATTTTGCCTCATGGGGTAAGGAGGATCATGAGAAAAGTGAGGGATCAGCCCAGAACTACACGGGAGGAGCTTGTGAATGATCTCAAGGCAGTTGGGACCACAATCACCAAACAAACCATTGGTAACACAATACGCCGCCATGGAGTGAAATCCTGCAGCACACGCAAGGCCCCCCTCCTCAAGAAGGCACATGTACAGGCCCATCTGAAGTTTGCCAATGAACATTTAAATGATTCAGAGAAGGATTGGGAGAAATTGCTGTGGCCATATGAGATCAAAATTAATCTCTTTGGCATTAACTCGACTGACTATGTTTGGAGGAAGAAAAATGCTGACTATGACCCTAAGAACACCATCCCTACAATCAAGCATGAAGATGGAAACATTATGCTTTGGGGCTGTTTCTCTTCTAAGAGTACAGGCCGACTTTGCCACATTGAGGGGCCAATGGACAGGGCCATGTATTGTAAAATTTTGGATGAGAACCTTCTTCCCTCAGCCAGAACACTGAAGATGGGTCATGGATGGGTCTTCCAGCAAAATAATGACCCAAAACATTCCACCAATGTAACAAAGGAGTGGCTCAAGAAGAAGTACATTAAGATCATGGAGGGGCCAAACCAGTCTCCAGACCTTAATCCTATAGTGAATGTGGGAGGTACACTAGCCTGAACATGTAAATGTGAACAAGCCCACTTCAACATGAATCACACCCCTCATTGTATTGTATTGTATGTGAATCACCAATCAGTGTAATGTCCCGCCTCCTGCCGCCATTGGAACAGTGCGCTGTTAATCACAATGCCGGTGGGCGGGACATTACACTGATTGGTGATTCACATACAATACAGTCACAGCCTGAGATCTCCGCTGTGTCATCCAATGCTTTCTGAATCTGATAAGGATCTCGCTCTGCACGGAGATAGTGGGCGGTGGAGGCGGCGGTGGGGGGAGGGGGGCAGAGTGGGGGCAGTGACTGGCAGAGAGCAGAGGAGGAGGAGAGGGGAGAGAGGAGGAGGAGGACACCTCCTCCATGGGCGGCACAGACATCCGCTCTCACTGAAATTCTATCGCCTCCCTCCTTGCCCTACAGAACCACAGGTGGGCGTGTCAGACCGCTGCAGCTAGGACAGCATGGAGAGAGCCCAGTGGTCTTACAAACTGGAAACCACAGGGGAATAACGTTTTTTCAGCAACTTCAGCAGGCTACTACAGAGGAACTACAGAGCCCAGCAGAAGATGGATGACATAGTTGGTGAAAGTAGGAGATCAGCAACAAGAACATGGAAAAAAGTTTTTCCTGGAGTTCTGCTTTAAGGATTTAGAGAAGATCTATAAAGAAGAGTGGACCAAAATCCCTCCTGAGATGTGTGCAAACCTGGTAACCAACTACAAGAAACGTCTTACTTTACCTGGGCTTGCCAACAAGGGTTTCTCCATCAGGTACAAAATCAAGTTTTGCTTTGGGGTCAAATACTTATTTTCCTCACTAAACTGCAACTCAATTTATAACATTTGTATCATGTGTTTTTTTTTTGGATTTTTTGGTTGATATTCTGACTCTATCATTTAAAATACACCTATGATACAAATTATAGCCCTTTCATTTCTTTGTAAGTGGGCAAATTTACAATATCTGCAGGGGATCAAATAATTATTTTCCCCACTATAAGTAAATCTTTTTTAACCACTTCCCGTCCGTGCTATAGCCGAAAGACGGCTACAGCGTGGATCTGAATTGCTGGGAGGGCGTCCATGTATGTCCTCCCGTGCACGAGCTGCCTGCATGCCCCCTGTGACTCGGCTGATCACAGATTGGTGTAAGCGGCCAGTCCCGGCCCCTTACCACGTGATCAGCTGTCAACCAATGACAGCTGATCACGTGATATAAATAAATGATCGGTATTTGGCTTTTTTCCCTCACGCTGACAGTGTGAGGGGAAAAAAGCCTATCACTGGCTGAGGACAGAGGGACATCGGTCCCGTATATGGAGAGGCACTGCTGCTATCAGTGCCCAGCAGTGCCACCTATCAATGCCTACCAGTACCACCTATCAATGCCCATCAGTGCTGCCAGCCAATGCCCATCAGTCCCTTATCATCAATGCCACCTATCTGTGCTGCCTATAAGTGTTGCCTACTAGTGCCCATCAGTGCCACCCATTAGTGCCAACTATCATTGCCGCTTATCAGTGCCGCCCATCGGTGCCCTTCAGTGCCGCCCATCAGTGCCACCCGTGCCACCCATCAGTGCCCACCAGTGCCGCCTCATTAGTGCCCACCAGTGCCTCCTTATCAGTGCTTATCAGTGCAGCCTATCACTGCCCATCAGTGCCCAGCAGTGCTTCCTCAAAAGCGCACATCAATGAAGGATGAAAAATGACCTGTTTTCAAAATCTTGTAACAAACTATGAAACGATTTTTTCAAATTAAAATTTCAGTCTTTTTCACTCTTTTAGTAAAAAATAAAAATCCCACAGTGATTAAATACCACCAAAAGAAAGATCTATTTGTGGGAAAAAAATGATAAAAATGTCATATGGGTACAGTGTAGCATGGCCGCACAATTGTCATTCAAAGTGCGACAGCACTGAAAGCTGAAATTTGGACTGGGCAGGAGGGGGGTTTATGTGCTCAGTAAGCAAGTGGTTAAAATGTCTGGTTTGGTTCAGTGCAATTCTTGTTTGGCATTTGATTTTCATGGCACTTTTTGGAAGCTGGGATGCTGTTTCATTTTTATGCAGCATTCTAGTCTACTTGATGACATTGCTTGTCTACATTCCTTGGTTTGTGCCCTGCAGTCTGAGATCAGGAGGCTGTCTATGCCAATTTGCTCTGTTGAGCTGCCGTGCAAAAGGCCACCTCTTCTGCGCAGGAGAAGGACAATGTGGACAACCGTTGTCTGGGAGAGTGCGGCCTGTGGACCATAAACATGTAGCTTTTGGTGTGACACTGCATAACATTAAGCTGGTCTGGTCTGACATTGAGCTGTACAAGAGAGATGGTCTGCATCCCTCACACAAGGGTACAGAGCTTCTTAGAATGGAATTTAGGAATTGTTTTGGACATGCATTTAAACAGAAATGGGGCAGAGATGTAATTGATGAGGAGCATTTCTGTCCCCAGCAGGTTGAAACAAATGTGAGTGTTTGTTTTGCTAAGGACTGGGCCAATGGGGTGGTCACTTCAGTTGCAGTTTCTGGTGGTAAAAATAAAGCAGTAGATAGCAGTGTTTGTCATGTCATGTGCACTAATGCTCGTAGTTTAGGCAACAAGCTTTGTCTAGGGACAACTTGGACCTTATTGAAATTACAGAGACATGGTTTAACCACTTCAGCCCTGTAAGGATTTACCCCCTTAATGACCAGAGCATTTTTTACAATTTGGCACTGCGCTGCTTTAACTGGTAATTGCGTGGTCATGCAATGCTGTACCCAAACAAAATTGCGTCCTTTTTTCCTAACAAATAGAGCTTTCTTTTGGTGGTATTTGATCACCTCAGCGGTTTTTATTTTTTGCGATATAAACGAAAAAAACCCGAAAATTTGGGGAAAAAAAATGGTATTTACAAATTATTGTTATTAAAAAAAAAAATAAACTAAATTTTAGTCATCCATTTTTTTTGCCAAAATGCATTTAGCCCCATGACTCGAGTAAAAAAAGTATATTTATTGGTTTACGCAAAAGTTATAGCGTTTACAAGCTAGGGTACGTTTTCTGGAAGTTGCGCAGCTTTTATTTTATGACTGCCTATCTCATTTCCTGAGGTGCTATAATGGAAGGGCACTACAAACTCTCCCCAAATGATCCCATTTTGGAAAGTAGACACCATAAAGGAATTAGCTGAGAGGCATGTTGAGCCCATTGAATATTATATTTTTTATCACAAGTGATTGAAAATAACAAAAAAAAAACAAAACAAAAAATTACACAAAGTCGTCATTGAAATTATATATTGCTCACACATGCCATGGGTATATGTGGAATTACACCCCAAAATACATTCTGCTGCTTCTCCTGAATATGGGGATACCACATGTGTGAGACTTTTTGGCAGTCTAGCCGCATACAGAACCCCGAAAACCAATCACCTCCTTCAGGATTTCTAAGGGCGTGAACTTTTGATTTCACTACTCACTACCTATCACAGTTTCGGAGGCCATGAAATGCCCAGATAGCACAACCCACCCCCCAAATGACCGCATTTTGGAAAGTAGACACTCCAAGCTATTTGCTGAGGGGCATGTTGAGTCCATGGAATATTTTATAATTTTGCCGCAAGTTTCAGGGAAATTACAATTTTTTTTTGACAAAGTTGTCACTAAATGATATATTGCTCAAACATGCCATGGGTATATGTGAAATTACACCCCAAAATACATTCTGCTGCTTCTTCTAAATATGGGGATACCACCTATGTGAGACTTTTTGGCGGTCTAACCATGTACAGGACCCCGAAAACCAAGCACCGCCTTCAGGCATTCTAAGGGTGTAAATTTTTGTTTTTACTCCTCACTACCTATCAGTTTCGGAGACCATGAAATGCTAGGATACCACAACCCCAACCCCCCAAATGACCCCATTTTGGAAAGTATACACTCCAAAGTATTTGCTGAGAGGCACGTTGAGTATTTTGTCGATCTCGCTTTTTGTCACAAAGTTTGTCCTTTTCGAAAACAAATGAGAGCTGCAAAAAAATACTCACCATGCCTCTTAGCAAGTACCTTGGGGTTTCTACTTTCCAAAATGGGGTAATTTGGGGGGCTTTTGTGCTACCTTGACATTTCAGGGCCTCCGAAACCGTGATAGGTAGTGATAGGTAGTGATAGGTAGTGAGGAGTAAAATCACCATTTTTATGCCCTTAGAAAGCCTGAAGACGTGATTGGTTTTTGGGGTTCTGTATATGGCTAGACTCCCAAAAAGTCTCACACATGTGGTATCCCCATACGGAGGAGAAGCAGCAGAATGTATTTTGGGGTGTAATGCCACATATACCATTCCATGTGTGAGCAATATATCATTTAGTGACGACTTTGTGTAAAAAAATATGTATATATTTTTGTAATTTTCCGGAAACTTCTGGCAAAATATAAAATATTCCATGGACTCAACATGCCTCTCAGCAAATAGTTTGAGGTTCCTACTTTCCAAAATGGGGTAATTTAGGGTTTTTATTTGCTATCTGGGCATTTCATGGCCTCCGAAACTGTGATAGGTAGAGTTGAGCGGACTCCTGGATGTTCGGGTTCGGCAGGTTCAGCCGAGCTTCACGAAAAGTTCGAGTTCGGCCCTGAACTTGACCCGAACTTGACCCCGATTCCCGAACCCCATTGAAGTTAATAGTGACCCCAACTTTTGGGCACTAAAATGGCTCTAAAAAAGTCCTGGAAAGGGCTAGAGGGCTTCAAAAGGAAGCAAAGAGAAGCAAAAGAGTAGGACAAGTGCCCTGCAAACAAATGTGAATAGGGAAATAACTTAAAATCACATAAAAAAAAAAATGGAGGAGGAGGTGGATGTGGAGTAGGAGGTTCAGGAGGCGGTGACCATAGCGGTGTAGGTGGAAGTGGCGGTGAAGGAGGAGGAGGTAGCCAACACTGTTTTTTGCTTGTTTGTTTTTTCTTTCTAATTGGGGTAACCCCCAAAATATTGAGACATATTAAAAAAAAAAAATCACTATCTGCAGACAAAACCAGAGATGTTCTAGCACAGGTTCACTTTTTCCATATAAAATGTACCATGGTTTATTTTTCATGTTTCTCCTGTTACAAATTCCAATAAAGGTTTATGTTCTATAAAAAAAAAAAAAGGATAAGTTCACTTAAGTATACCAATGGCTGTGTGAGGCCAGTATAAATGTCTATTCTGCACAAGGTACAGACAAGTCTTGTGGGATCCATGCCTGGTTCATTTTAATAAACGTTAGCTTGTCCACGTTGGCTGTAGACAGACGGCTGCTCTTGTCTGTGATAACGCCCCCTGCTGTGCTAAACACATGTTCAGACAATACACTGGCTGCAGGACAGGCCAGCACCTCAAAGGCATAAAGGGCAAGCTCAGGCCATGTGCCCAATTTGGAGACCCAGAAGTTGAATGAGGCAGACCCATCAGTCAGTACGTGTAGGCGTGTGCACACATACTGTTCCACCATACATAACAGACTTGTACACAAATCGTGTCGTCCCCCGCAATAGTGTCTGTTCTCGTCGGCAGACAGATGTCGGTTGCACCTGTTCGATTGCAAATAATTTTACTTGGTCCGTACCTAGGGTGTTCTGAACAGACATGGAACACGTCTTATCTGTAAATATGACCGGAGTGTGTCGGTAACCATATGAATTCACTTGAATAGGAAAAAAAAAAAAATATCTTGTATTTGGAAATAACCTTAAACATTGTCCTCTTTGTACTTTTTATTTGGTACCATGTAAAATATACCTTTTTCACTT
>BLSH010052296.1:387637-403924 GCA_018402905.1 Glandirana rugosa | reverse complement strand
TATCTGTCCTCAGAGCAACAGCACAGACAGCAGTAGTAAAGTAATCTATCTCAGGATGCAGGATCAGGTCTTAAAATGGCTAAAATCTGTCCCTCACGCCGTCAGCTACCTTTCCCTATACTAACCCAAGGAGCATGTGACTGCAGCACTGTGACTCCAGCTTATAAAGAGGCTGGGTCACATGATGCACCGGCCAATCACAGCCATGCCATTAGTAGGCATGGCTGTGATGGCTTCTAAGGGCAAACCAGTGAAACGCTTGTTGATTGGCTGCCCTGCAGCTTCTCAACACGTGGAGTAAAATAGCAGAACCCCGGACCGAACCCGAACGATTTTTGAAATGTCCGGGTCCGGGTCCGTGCCACGGACACCCGAAAGTTCGGTACGGACCCGAACGTTACAGTCCGGGTTCGCTCAACACTACGATTAACTCCTGCCGAGGTCTTCCAAATACCACTTTGTCCTCCCACTCTGCCATGAAAAGATTGGCGAGGCTGGGCGCGAATTTCGCGCCCATAGCCACGCCTCTCTTCTGTGAAAAAAATTGGCCTTGAAACCAAAAATAATTGTGGGTCAAACAAAAATCCAACACCTTCCTCAAAAAAACTTTCTGAGAAAAAGGAATATCTTCACGTTGGCTCAGAGCCCAATTTAATGCCAACAGGGCATCGTCATGTTGGATAATGGTGTACAGCGAGGACACGTTCGCTGTCACCAAGAACACGTCCCCACTGTCACCCAACTCAACCTGTCGAAGAACCTGTAACATGGCCTTAGTATCTTTCAAGTAGGCTTTGGTTTTAATAACACTCCCCTGTAAGAACCGATCTAAATATTGACCAACTCTGGTAGTAACTGACCCTATGCTGTTAACTATAGGCCTAGCCGGAGGATTTTTTTGGTCCTTATGAATTTTAGGTAGTGTGTAAATAGTTGGAATTCTACTTACACTAGAGACAAGATACCTATTCTCTTTTTTAGTTAGTACATGTGTCCTATAACCTGATTCCACTAACCTCCTAAGTTCATCTGTATATTGGTTAGTAAGGTCTCCTTTCAACATTTGGTACGTATCTGTATCCTTCAACATATTGGACAGTTGTTCTGTGTAAAATTGTTTAGACATAACCACAACTGCACCTCCCTTATCCGCGGGTCTGACAATCATTTCCTTATTCGATTCTAAGGTCTTGATTCCCTGCTGGATGTACCTAGGGTTCATATCTCTATTTTTCTTTGGTACTACTAATTCCAAATCTCTAAGGACAGCTGTTTTAAATACTTCCAGGTGTTGATTGTTACTTTTCTGCGGGTTGAACACGGACCTATTCCTAAGTCCACTGTCCACCCCATACTCAATTCCTTTACTAATTATTTCTGTACTGGGAGGATTAGTTAGAAAATGTTTTTTTATATTGAGTTTCCTCATATACCTATGTATATCAATATAGACACTAAATTTATTTATTTTTATTAAATTTATATCTATGTATACATGACAGCTGAAGGTGAGGATATCTGAACACATACAAAATATAAAACAGGGTTTCCGCGAACATAGCGTGTCTCTACACTTTAGGGTCCATCATAATCAGGACCCATCAGGTCTCAAATTTTGGGGGATAGAAAAACTCACCCCTTCATGGCGTGGGGTCAATCAAGTGAGGGAGGTCTCTAAATTAGAGACTAAATGGATATATCTGACGGATAGCCTTTAACCTAAGGGTCTGAATGTCGAATTAGACATCAATTGCTTTATAAGTGAGGTCTAAGTATTTTTAGCACATTTTTGACTGGGTATCTCTTTTAGCAGTTTTTTTTCCCCCCTTTTTTTCCCTTTTTCCTCTTCCGTCCATCCGCGATATTAACCCAGAGTTGCCTCCAGTGTTCTGTCCCGACCAGTCAGAGAGATCGGGGACTGGGGGAGCACAGGGGTGGATTTCTGCTGTATGGAGGTAGGGGGATTTATTTGAGTTATATTTGTGATTCTGTGTATCTGGATTTGGTCAACTTTAACAATTTTAGAAATTAAATTATTTTATATATAAACACATAGTATATACAATATGTGGGATATTGTTTAAGTTTTCGTAATTATTATATGTTATTTTATAATATGAATCCACAATGTGATTATTGTTTCTTTTATGATATATGTATTGAATTATATGTTTCCAAGTTTGGTGTAATACATATTGTGAATGAATATCCTGAATGACATGAGCATCTGTCACGATCCTGGTGGTGGAGTCTGGCGTGTGCAGGGAACAACCACTCTTGCGCACCCGATTCAGGGGTCCCTGGTAGAGCAGACAGGGGACCCGTGAGTGCGGGATGGCACGAGGGCCGGATGGTCACTGAAGGTGGTGATGTGAGGCTCCGGATGGTCGTGCAAGTCAGAAGAGTGGTCGTTCAGGCTGGGTCGGCAACTGGCAGGCAGGCAAGGTACAAGGGGTTCAGGCGGAGAGTGGTCAAGTCCAAGCAGGGTTCATTAACAGATTGGCAGCAAAGGTACAGAAGGGTCAGGCAAACGGATGGTCGTGGATAGCCGGGGTCGGTGCTGGCAGATAGGTAGCAGGTCAGAGCAAGCTGGGTCGGTACACAGGAACAGGAACTACACAGGAAGCAGGTTACAGGCAGGAGAGCTGAGGCTCACAGGTACTCAGACGCTGTAGAACGGACAGCACTCGCTGACAGGAAACAGGAAGTTTAAATAGAGCTGCTTGTCAGCAACTAGAGGAAACCACAATCAAATGCAATTAACCCCTTCGGAACAGTCTTCTTCTAACAGCATCCCTATATGGTAATGCTTTAAATTTGGTCCACGCTGTTTTGAGACACTGAAGTTGTTATATCATGACTTGGGGCATTCAGTTATCTGTGTTTGTCCATGAATCCAACAGCGTAGAGACAGCTGTATCTCTATAGATTAACATTGGGGAAGTGTGTCATCAGGATATGGTGTTTTTGATTGGTGAGGGCGCTTTACCGCCCCCTCTATGCGTCCCAATAAATTCTGTAGCCGTTCCGTGAGGCCACGCCCTCCGTAGATGTCGGAATGACGAAACATGTCAGGGTGTGACCTTACGGCTAGACGGAAGTGACGTTTGCGCTCCATACTGCTGGTGACATGCGGAAGTCTGTGAGAGAGACGCTACCCGTGGCTGTGCGGCAGGAGTGGTGATATTTTATATTTGTCAACTGTGTGGATATTTTATATATTCTGTAAGTGTATCTTTAGCGGGGGTAAATAAAAGGGCTTGTTTTATTGGTACACACTATGTGGAGCTTCTTTTATTTCCGGTATTGATGTCGGTGAGGAGACCGTGTAACAGACCTATCTGATTGAGTTATCTAATTACAAGCTGACTTTACAGCACTGTCCGGTAAGTGGGCATTGCAAAGGGAGCGGCACGTTTGGCGGTGGTGTCCTCATAATCTTGGTGAAAGGCTGCACATTGGACTGTCATCTACCCCCCTACTATCACTCTGTGATAGCACTTATGGACTATCTCTATTTCCTATTGATATTATTAAGAACTGTTTAGCGCTGTTACACATATTGTTTAGGCCAATTTCATACATGTATATCTGCAATGTGTCCCTCACAGCGCCGGCAGCATCCTCTCCCTACACTAGCCTTAAAGCATGTGACATGCAGCACTACCTGACTCCAGCTTATACAGAGGCTGGGTCACATGATGCACTGGCCAATCACAGCCATGCCATTAGTAGGCATGGCTGTGATGGCTTCAAAGGGAAAACCAGTGAAATGCTTGTTGATTGGCTGCCCTGCAGCTATTCAACAGGCGGGATCAAATACCCGAACCCAAACTTTTTTTCAAATGTCCGGGTTCGGGTTTGGGTCCGGATCAAGGACACCACAAAGTTTTACAGTTCGGGTTCGCTCAACTCTACTGCTGAACTGAACTGAACTGAAGCTGAATGCTTTGTGATTGAAACAAAAAGGTTTGCATTATCTTTGTTTTGTGGGTGACCGGGAAAAGCCCTTCACCTCTGAGTTAGGAAAACTGGATATGTTTAGTTAGTGCCTGGATGGCAAGGATGTATTTTCTGTTAACCCCCCCCCCACAATATATTTGACCCCCAAACCATGCCCATTAAAGATGAACTGAAGAGGTATAGAACAATGTGTTAATGCTCTTTCACTGTCCCATCACAGAAAGGGAGGTGACCCAGCTGTATTATTTAAAGCAGACCTTTACCATAACCCTATTCTCACCGTTCCCTCCCCCCTCCTCCCTTTATTTTTAGAGATTATACTAAAAAGCAGCACTTCCACAGTTTTCTCCTCAGCAATAATGATGTCTGCAGTCCATTTTTGAACATGCTCATAACTGTACTTGCTCATAAAGGTTCATCTGCACACATGACTTTTTCCCGCAAATGTGTAAAGACGGGTATTATGGCACTCCCAAAATTGGCGTCTGTGCACATGCATGGAAAATCTCCTGTGCATGCGCAGGATGTACTGAAGTGCTCAGCCAGGACCCGACAGCTGAGTAGAACCCTTCAGCATATCTGCACTTGCACCACAATGGCAGTGCCGGAGGGGGGGGGTGGAACCACCAGAAACGTGGGCTATAGTTCCTCTCTAACTAAAGCATAGAAAAATGAAGCCACTGGGCAGCCTGTGCTGGGTGGCAGAGCTGTATAAATCTCAGGACTAGATGAACAGATATAGAAATCTTTTTGCAAGACTGTATTTCAACTGTGTATATAGATAGCATTTGCCTGGAGCTCAGATCGAAATGAAAGTTCTTGTAATCCATTGCATGAAAAATTCTCAGGATTGATTTAAAGCCTCTCGATGCTGCACTGTGTAATGTTCAACTACAGATGAAAGAACCAAAACCAGTGCTGCCTGTAAGTTTGCCAGCTCATATGCTGTACAAGGTCATTCAGAAATTGGGGATGCCAGCAATAGCCAATAAATGATATTGATTGTGGAGGTAGTAGGCTGACTGTGTGCATTGAATGACTTTGATTTACATTTTAGAAACATTTTTGGTCGATGTGTGCCTTTGGAACTTAAAACTTATGATCAAGTTCTCTTGGGCTGTCTAATAATCTAGGCATACTACAGAGAATACTCCAGACTCTGCATCAAATGTATCTAATCCTGTCTCCCTAAATGCTCAGCTCCTGCACAACACATAATGCCTGGCTTGGCTATTATACATTTTGAAGTGAAAATCATAAAGTAAACATGACACAAAAATATCATTTGAGTTATTATACGGCACAACGCCAAAAGTCATTGCTCAAGGCTGCCATTTCACCTTTTTAATTTAACCCAGGCAATAAAATAAGGAGAGTACCTTGAAGCATGTAAATGCAATCAACTTAGCGGTCCCGAAGGTCGTATCTCTTCATTTACTGGGAAATAGCAAATGGTTGCAGTCATGCTAGGCCTCACATGAAGAGGAGGCTTGAATGGTAATTGTATCTTCACCCACAGATCCACTAATGTCCATTCCCTATCACTAGCAGGAAACTGGCTCCACTCTGGCCAATCGTAAGAGGTTGTACATTTTCTATTACATTTATTCCTTTGCAGGCTACTGCAGATTTTTCACACATGCCATGTTTGTCACATATTATCTATCGTTTTATAATTTAAAACATCTGTTTGAGGGAATGGAGATCATTAAAGCGTACCTGATCTACCAGTGCCAGACAGATCCCTCCCAGTGATACATGGTAAGTGAAGAATCTGTAATTTGCTTGATGAAAGAAATGGTATCATATAGCCCAAACAGCTGCCGTCCTAACAGCTGTGCAACACAGCAAGCTCCAGTAAGTACAGGTTTTATTAACATCTGACTTTCATTACGGAGCTGTAACCCTGTGCAGGTTCATTTTTTTCTGACAAAATCGTATAAAATGACAGTACAAGAGTAAACTGCTGCTGGGCTTAATTTGTACCATTTTCACAGTGTACTTTTCTGTTCCTGTATAGATAATACTGGAATATGTAGTATGTAGTCTATTTGTGTGTTTACCTATATAAATTATATATTGAAGGGGAGAACAACCTAGCACCTTCTGGCCTGGCCTATAGAAGAATGAAGGCCGAGCGGTGGCTTTATCATCCTGACTTGAAGTCATATGATGTCCTTCACATCAGGCTGCTCATGCGCACCCCCCGATCACAGCTGATCACATGAAAAAAAAAAGCCAGTTATCAGCATTTCCTTTCCTCAGCACTTTCCACTGGCTTTGCAGATACAGGGGACATTTGCAGTGATAATTAGTGCATTGATCATCAGTGCCCTGATTATGAGTGCAGCCCCATCAGTGCAGCATATCAGTGTCCATTAGTGCAACATATCAGTGACCATCAGTGCAGCATATCAGTGCCACCTATCAGTGCCCATCAGTGCCACCTTATCAGTTTAGCCTCATCAGTGCCCATCAGTGCCCCTCATCAGTGTCCATCAGTGTCGCCACATCAGTGCCCATCAGTGTAGCCTCATCAGTGCACATCAGTGAAGATGAATAATTACTTCTTTTCAAAATTGTATGACAAAGGAAGAAAGCGTTTGTTTTTTCAAATTTTACATTTGTTTAGCAAAAAATAAAAACCGAATTGTAATTAAATATCCCCAAAAGCCATATCAGTGCCCATCAGTGCAGCATATCAGTGCCACCTATCAGTGCCCATCAGTGCCACCTTATCAATGCAGTCCCATTAGTGCCCATCAGTGCAGCTTACCAATGCCCATCAGTGCCCTGTCATCAGTGTCCATCAGTGCCGCCACATCAGTGCCCATCAGTGCAGCCTCATCAGCGCCAACCAGTGCCCATCAGTGCAGCCTCATCAGTGCCCATCAGAGCAGCCTCATCAGTGCCCATCAGAGCAGCCTCATCAGTACCCATCAGTGCAGCCTCATCAGTGCCCATCAATGCAGCCTATCAGTGCCCATCAGTGCAGCCTCATCAGCGCACATCAGTGAAGATGGAAAAGTACATATTTGCAAAATTGTATAACTGAAACTAAGAACATTTTTTTTTTTCAAAATTTTTGTTTGTTTAGCAAAAAAAAAAAAAACCTGCGGTAATTAAATACCCCCAAAAGAAAGCTCTCTCTGTCTAAAAAATGATAAAAATGTCATATGGGTACAGTGTTGCATGAGCATGCAATTGTCATTTAAAGTGCAACAGCACTGAAAATTGGCCTGGATAGGAAGGTGGTGAAAGTGCCCTCTATTAAAGTGGCTAGAATTAAAATACTTAAGAGGTGGTTAACAGATGACTTGTTAAAACTCTATAGGACACCAAAGGGAACATCACCCTCTTTTTCCTTCTGTCATATTCCCACTGCTCCCATCACAGAAGAAGCAAAGGGGGACAATCAGGTATGTAGTGCAAGGAGTATGCTGATAGCGGGAGAGAGCAGAGTGACAGTCTCCTTTCACTGTCCAGTCACAGGCTGGGAGTAGGGAGGAGACCAATACGTGAAAAAAAAAACTGCAGCAGATAAAGATCAAACACCACTAACAGGCCAGATAGCCTGTGCTCTGTGGAAGAGATGTGCGGACATCAGGCAAACCAGCTCATATATATATTTATATATATATATATACATATATATATATTGTATCTCACAAAAGTGAGTACACCCCTCACATTTTTGTAAATATATTATATATTTTCATGTGACAACACTGAAGAATTTACTTTACAATGAAAAGTAGTGAGTGTACAGCTTGTATAACAGTGTAAATTTGCTGTCCTCTCAAAATAACTCAACACACTGCCATTAGTGTCTAAACTGCTGGTAACAAAAGTGAGTACACCCCTAAGTGAAAATGTCCAAATTGGACCCAATTAGCCATTTTCCCTCCCCAGTGTCATGTGACGCGCTAGTGTTACAAGGTCTCAGGTGTGAATTGGGAGCAGGTGTGTTAAATTTGGTGTTATCGCTCTCACTCTCACCTCATGGCAAAGAACTCTTTGAGGATCTGAAAAAAAGAATTGTTGCTCTACATAAAGATGACCTAGGCTATAGGAAGATTGCCAAGACCCTGAAACTGAGCTGTAGCACGGTGGCCAAGACCATACAGCGGTTTAACTGGACAGTTCCATTCACAACAGGCCTTGCCATGGTTGACCAAAGAACTTGCGTGCATGTGCTCAGCATCATATCCAGAGGTTGTCTTTGGGAAACAGACGTACGAGTGCTGCCAGCATTGCTGCAAGGGTTGAACGGGTGGGGGGTCAGCCTGTCAGTGCTCAGACCATGCGCCGCACACTGCATCAAATTGGTCTTCATAGTTGTCGTCCCAGAAGGAAACCTCTTCTAAACATGATGCACAAGAAAGCCCGCAAACAGTTTGCTGAAGACAAGCAAACTAAGGAAATGGATTACTGGAACCATGTTCTGTGGTCTGATGAGACCAAGATAATATTATTTGGGTCAGATGGTGTCAAACGTGTGTGGTGGCAACCAGGTGAGGAGTACAAAGACAAGTGTGTCTTGCCTACAGTCAAACATGGTGGTGGGAGTGTCATGGTGGGGCTGTATGAGTGCTGCTGGCACTGAAGAGCTACAGCTCATTGAGGGAACCATGAATGCCAACATGTACCATGACATACTGTAGCAGAGCATGATCCCCTTCCTTCGGAGACTGGGCCGCCGGGTAGTATTCCAACATGATAATGGCCCCAAACTACCACTGCCTTGCTAAAGAAGCTGAGGGTAAAGGTGATGGACTGGCCAAGCATGTCTCCAGACCTAAACCCGATTGAGCATCTGTGGGACATCTTTAAACGGAAGGTGGAGGAGCGCAAGGTCTCTAACATCCACCAGCTCCATGATGTCGTCATGGAGGAGTGGAAGAGGACTCCAGTGGCAACCTGTGAAGCTCCAGTGAACTCCATGCCCAAGAGGGTTAAGGCAGTACTGGAAAATAATGGTGGCCACAGAAAAAATTGACACTTTGGGCCCAATTTGGACATTTTTACTTAGGGCTGTACTCACTTTCGTTGCCAGTGGTTTAGGCATTAATGGCTGTGTGTTGAGTTATTTTGAAGGGACAGCAAATTTACACTGTCATAGAAGTTGTACTTTACATTTTACATTGTCATTTCTTCACTGTTGTTACATGAAAATATAGAATTAAATATTTGCAAAAATGTAAGGGGTGTACTCACTTTTGTGAGATACTGTATGTGTATTTTATCCATGTATTTAGCTGTTTGCTAGAAGTTTAGCCCATAAACAGCTAGAACCAGTAGGGTGTCTTAAGATTCTGATCTAATTTTCTACTGTAGTCTGGTTGTACTTTGTCAGTGTAAATGATATATTCGAGGAGAGAATAATTTGGGATTAAAGCAATATTAAACTTAAAAACAAATCCTTTATATATCGCAGCTTACAATCAATAAATGTGGTGGCTACATTTGTTTTCTTTCTGTAGGCCTTTTTCTTATATTTTGACTTCTGTGATCCATCCAGTAACACCCTTCCTTTCTTAGGGTCTCTCCACTCTGGATGGAAGAGCAACAGAGACACCCTTGGACAGCAGCATTGTTAGTCTGGGTGGAGGGTAGTGTTAGATGGACCAGCAGATTTAGATAGCTTTTTAAAGTGGAGCTAAACCCATGATTTTAACAGTTTAAAAAAAAATAGTTACAGTCCCAGTATGCTGTCACATTGGTTGTGCTCTCAATCAAACTGTCAAACCATAAAATGGCTGGTGTTATAACTGATCACATGTGCAGTACCATGGCAGTTGCGGATCAAACAGAGGCTAAGATGGCAGCTCCTTGGCTGAAAAGGATAAGGGGTTTAGTTCTACCTTAAGAAATTAAATCTGAACCCCAGTTAACATTTTATGAGCAGGTAGAGCATTTTTTTTCCTTTTGAAAATAAAGATTTTACATAAATAAATAAATGCTGACCCTTGTCTGTGTTAAATGTTGTCTCAATCCTTTAACCAGTTAAGGACCAATCCTATTTTTGACACTTGTTGTTTACAAGTTAAATTCATTTTTTTTCTGCTAGAAAATTACTTAGAACCAAAACCAAACATTATATATATTTTTTTTTCAGACACCCTAGAGAATACAATGACGGTTGTTGAAATACTTTGTCATACCTTATTTGTGCAGCGGTCTTACAAATGCAATTTTTTTGGAAAAAATACACTTTTTTGAATTAAAAAAATAAGAAAACCGTAAAGTTAGCCCAATTTTTTTCTACATTGCAAAAGATAATGATACGCCGAGTAAATTGATATCATGTCATGCTTCAAAATTGTGGCCGCTCGTGGAATGGTAAGATGACACCACCCGTGAGTCACCCAGCACTACACTGAGCCACTCCCGGCCCAGAATGAAAACAAACAGTACCCCCCAACATCCAGCCAGTCCCTTGGTTTGAAATTTTAGAAAAAATAGCTCCTGGGCCCAGGAGCAAGGGCACCCCATAAATAAAGTTTTTACAAAATGTACAATACATTACACACACCTAACTACAACATCCCTACTGCTAAACAATTATTTAAATACAATGGACCAGAGAATCTCCCCCTCAAGGGAAACTCTCAGTCAGCAGGATTCATGGCACCAGCCAGAGATAGATAGAAAGCCATCCCATCCGAAGAAGTCCTGTGAAAATAACACAACAAGCACCCTATCCTACCAGCTACCTGTACACTCTACAACGTTTCTGTCGGGGGGGTTATAAACCCGCTGACAGAAACAATAACAGCAAAAAAACCCACAGGTCACTTCATAAAAAACGTTTTCACCTATAGTTCAGTCAGGAGGGGGTTGCTGACAGAACATTAAAGGGAGAAAAGACACAACATAAAGAAGCAACAGTCCTCTTGGGAATTCCTGATGGGAGGGTCCCCTCCCCGAACAAACAGTTAAAAATAAAAAGTTAGTTTAAGGAACAGACCTCACCCTAAGTGTCCTTGCAATAGGAAAGGGTCCATCCATTGGGCACAACAGGGTGGCAGGCCGGTCTGGTCCTGCAAAGTCAGGGAAAAGGAAACACAATCACTCTGCAACTCTCCAGCAGTCCATGTTCCCACTTTTATGATGGCTGTACCTCCAACAGTCCCCTCAAGCATAAAAGTGTGGGCCGGGCAATCTCTTCCTGCTGCCCCCTTCTTCCCTGATGGAGACAGAGTGACTTTGGCCACCTTGGCATCCATCACTCTGTCCTTGTAGATAGACCTCCCCAGCCAACATTCCTTCCGAATGTCCTCAAAGCGGGCCCAGGTCTCCTCACACTCTGGCACCCACAGTGGCTTAGGGACATGTAGGTACTCCCAAATCATGTCATCCTCCCACTCTTCCCGTGAGTTCTTGATGATGTCCATGGTTTCAGGAGGGACATAGGGAAAGTCCAGACCCCACTCCAGAGCAACCCTGCGCTGAACTTCCCGCTGGAACCGGGAAAATCAGGACAGCTCTCTTGGTTTTCCTTTCCCGGGCAGGACACAGGCATCAAGGGACCTTTGCACCCACACTCTGCCTGTATTCAGATGCTCTGGTCTTGGTGGTGGTAGGTCTTTGGAAAAAAAGTTGTTTGTAACTGATGAGGGTTCCTGCTGTGTCTGTGGGCCTCCTCCCCCGGATGGAACTTCCAGGACCTGGGAACCTCCTGTCTCCTATTCCTCCTCCGAGCTGCTATCAGGAGATGACCATTCTGCTAACCTCTCCAGGGACCCAAAGTCAGCTTGCAGTCTGGGAGAATCCCAATCTATGGCCCTGTCCATGCCTCCCTCCTCTGGTTCACCTGAGTGCGCACCCTCCAACACTGGCTCCTTCTAGAGAGGGATGGCTATTAGACTTGTGCATGGCTGAAAAATGTGTTTGTTTTCATTTTTGTTCTGTTTGTTTCTTTATTTTTTCAGAGATTCAAAAAATTTGGAAATTCGCGAATTCGGCAATTCAGCAATTGGAAAATCCAAATTGCAGTAATTCGAAAATTCGGCAATTGGAACAGCTGAAAATCCAAAATTCAAAAATTCAGAAATTCGGAAATGGCTAAATCTGAAAATTTGAAAATAACAAAGAACATTTGAAATAATAACAAACTAATAATTTACAGTCCCTGACAAAAGTCTTGTCGCTTGTGTACAAAGTGCCGCTGAAATATATTTCTAATCAAGATTCTTTTACAAGAAATGGTTCATTTTAATCCCAACAGCTTTTGTAATAATGTTTCAGTGCAAAACGAAACTGTCAAAAATATTCTAAAATTCACAGCTTGATAAAACCCATTGAGTCAATTTTTTGTGTTGTCGCCTTGTCATATGAGCTTCATCTGTGACTAATAATGGATCAATTAGGTCTCAGGTGTGTATAAAAAGAACCCCAGTACACTAGACCTTCACATCAACTGCAACTAGACCTCTGCAAACATGCCTAAGATTCACCCTGAGACTAAAGTTTTGATTATCAAGAGGCTGAAGACCAGATCCACTGCTGATGTGCAGACACCTTCAATGTGTCTCAGCGTCAAGTACAGAGGATAAAAAAAAGATTTGAAGAGACTGGAGACGTTTTTGACAAGCCCAGGTCAGACAGACCCCGCAAGACAACTGCTTGAGAGGACCGTTTGTTGGCTTGAAAATCCAAGGCCAGCCCATTTTCCACTGTAGCAGAGCTCCACAAGACCTGGTCACCTGAAGTCCCTGTGTCAACCAGAACAGTTTGTAGGATTCTGTCTTGAAATGGCCTCCATGGTCGAATCAGTGCCCAGAAGCCAGCACTAAACAAAAGACAATTGAAATACCGTGTGGCATTTGCCAAGGCCCACAGCCTGCTAAAAGGATGGACGCTGGAAAAGTGGCAGAAGGTGGATTTTTCAGATGAATCTTCTGTTGAATTACACCACAGTAGCCGCAAATATTGCAGCAGACCTACTGGAGCCCGCATGGATCCGAGATTCACCCAGAAAACAGTGAAGTTTGGTGGCGGAAAAATCATGGTCTGGGGTTACTTTCAGTATGGGGGTGTGCGAGAGATCTGCAGGGTGGAAGGCAACATCAATAGTCTAAAATACCAAGAAATCTTAGCTACCTCTTATATTAAAAACCATAAAAAAGGCCAAATTCTGCAGCAGGATGGTGCTCCATCGCATACTTCCATCTCCACATCAAAGTTCCTCAAGGCGAAGAAGATCAAGATGCTCCAGGATTGGCCAGCCCAGTCACCAGACATGAACATCCTTGAGCATATGTGGGGTAGGATGAAAGAGGAAGCATGGAAGACGAAACCAAAGAATTTTGATGAACTCTGGGAGGCATGCAAGACTGCTTTCTTTGCTATTCGTGATGACTTCATCAATAAATTGTATGAATCGTTGCCAAACCGCATGGATGCAGTCCTTCAAGTTCATGGAAGTCATACAAGATATTAAATTTGGATCTCACAGCACCACTACGTAATTTGCTGACATATTTTTGTATTTGCAGTAAATTTGTTCAATTTCTGTATAGGCGACAAAACTTTTGTCTTGCCAAAATTTGACCTTTCTGTCTTGATTAAATGATAAATCTTTTTTCAGTGAAACTAATTTATTTCAGTGCATTAAACATCATTTGGGTGGGTTTTAGCTTTTCATATGAGCTATCTCTAACACCAATTGATTAAATAAAAGTCAGGTTAATAGCAGGTGTTTCTACAAAATAGATAAGCGACAAGACTTTTGTCAGGGACTGTATTATTTATTATTTCAAATGTTCTTTCTTATTTCCAAATTTCTGAAATTCGGAAATAAGAAAGAACATTTGAAATAATAAGTAATAACTATTAAATTATAGGTATTGGAATTTCCTTTCAAGTTTGGCTGTTGGTGAACTTAAATATAACATTTATCACTAACAGCCATATTTTCAAGGAAATTCCAATACCAATAATTTAATAGTTGTTTATTAGTTAGTTATTATTTCAAATGTTCTTTCTTATTTTTGGATTTCCGAATTTCTGATTTTCAGCTGTTCTGATTGCCGAATTTCTGAATTACCGCAATTTGGATTTTTGGATTTTCGAATCGGAAAAACTAAAATTTGGAAAAAATTTGGAAATTCGGAATTTGTCAGAATTGCCGAATTTTGAAAAATGTGATAAAAACTAAATTCGGAAAGAAACGAATGGCACAAGCCTAATGGCTACCGACACAGAGGCAGTTGGCATTTCTGGGACTTTAGCTGGTTCCCTCTGGGCGGTACTTACAGTTACCAGGTCCCAATTCAGGCCGCAGGCCATGGCAGACTCCTCTTCCCTCATGTCACTGATGTTCATGGGGGGGTCACCAGGCTCAGACTCCATTGCGCCTTTCGGCCTTCTGGGTTGTCCCCGGTTGTACTTTATAAAGTCCTGAATGCAGGTCCACATGGTAGTATTGTGGCTCTTGCTGGCTGGATGCAAGCCAGGTGAGCAGTTTGCCACAATGACCACACCGGATCCAGGCACTGACCACCGCAATCAGTATCTGGCACTCTGGACACAACAGGCACAGCCGCTCCATCCATTCAACCATCCCAAGGGGGAATCCCCCACGATACTCCAACCGGACACCGGTGTCGACCAGTGTTCACTCCTGTAATTCAGGCAACCGGGTCATGGGGGTATGTGACCACTCTCTGCCATCTTGCTCCTCTGCCTCGCAGTGTCTGCTGCTAGCAGGGAACGCTGAGTCTCCTCCAGGGTGTGGCACCACCCCTCACTTCCAGACAGACTGGTGTCTGCAGAACTGATAGGCAGGCCCTTCCCTGGACATGCTAGGACTTGTCCAGGCATGTCGCTTGGCACAGACTGTGCCCAAGAAACTAGAAGCAGATGACCACTGACTTCCCGGGTGGTTGCCCATAGCAACAATAAAGTTTGTAACCCATGCCTCACTGAAGGGAACACTTTTAGCACAGTCCCATCCGCAGACACCTGCAGGCTTACCCTGATCACCCCGTGCAACAGTAGACACTTCCAGGCACACTTTACTCTTCAAAGCAGGATTTTGAAGCAAAAGTTCAAGATGCCCAGCATTAACAGATTGCTGGACATGTTTGGAAACCAAGTCAAGACATCCAGTGTTAGCAGATCGCTGGATGTATTTGTAATCCAAGGGCGCGATCTCTCACCGTGGTTGTCAAGGGTGACAGCACATGGTAAAACAGTTCCTGAGTTGTAGGTTTTTGCACAAGTGTCCACCCCAGCCACAGTTGGGGCAACTGGGTGAGCAGGCAGCAGTAAAGTTGAACTTGAAGGCAGCTCCTGCTGGTTGCTATGGACAACGGCACTTGTTACTGTAGCACTGAATATCAGGCAGACAACATAAGTCCTTTCCTCAAAGTTTAATTCCTCAACTGGTGGTGGAACAAAGCACAGTTCCCACGGCTCGATCAACTACAGTTGCTAGGGGCAATGGCTGGCAGATTAACCTTGAACAGGTGATCCCAGACGAGACCTCAAATGTAGCAGTATCCCCGCAGGGGCTGGGGAATATTGTGGTTCACCTGTCACCCTTCCCAGCCCGCCATTCATCTCTTAGACAATCTGAGACATAGAACAGTCCATAAGCTTTGTTTTTTTGTTTTTTATTGAGTGGATTGAACTTGCATGGGAAAAGGGGAATATGGGAGGCCCAGTAGAGTTGAGCGAACCCGGACTGTAAAGTTCGGGTCCGTACCGAACTTTGGGGTGTCCGGGACCCGGACCCGGACTTTTCAAAAAAAGTCCGGGTTCGGGTCCGGGGTTCTGGTAATTTTAATTAAAAATCTTTAAAATGCTGTAAAAAAAGCCCAGGAAGGTCCTAGAGGTCTGCAAAATGAAGGAAAATGTGGGTAAGGGTAGGACACGTGCCCTACAAAGAAATGGGGACAGGGAAATAACTTTAAATATTTAAAAAAAAATAAAAACATAAAAAATGCAAAAATGGAGAACATCTTCAAAATGGGTCTGAAAAGTATCAAAAATAAAAAAAAATTTATAAATTTCAATAAAGGGACAGGGGTAAAGAAACATCCCGTGCACAGGATGGGAATGGGTGTAAAAGGAAGTAAAACGTCTGGAGATCCTGGAAGGACCCGAAAAAAATGTCGTAAAATTTCTAAAAATTAATTTTAATGGTCTTGGGGCCTGGGCTTGGGCCTGAAAAAAACTTTTCAGGCCCAGGCCCAGGGCCTGTGGGGTTTCAAGCCATGCCTGGGCTTGAAATGTCAGGCCCAAGCGAGTTGAGATGACCCGGAGGGTATAAGGGGAAAAGGGTACGTTCAAGTTAGGTGAGTTATTTTTTGTTTT
>BLSH010052296.1:375324-386200 GCA_018402905.1 Glandirana rugosa | reverse complement strand
GGGTACTCCCGGCTTATTTATACTTTTTTGACACAGTTTGAAGATGATTTTAGAACAGTTCTATGGCCTCTAATGTTAATTAATACTTTTCAGACCCATTTTGAAGATGTTCTCCATTTTTGCATTTTTTATGTTTTTATTTTTTAAAAATATTTAAAGTTATTTCCCTGTCCCCATTTCTTTGTAGGTCACTTGTCCCACCCTTACCCACATTTCCTTCCTTTTGCAGACCTCTAGGACCTTCCAGGACTATTTTACAACATTTTTTGTACCTAAAAGTCCGGGTTTCCATTGATTTCAATGGGGTTCGGGGTCCGGGACAAAGTTCGGGTTCTGTCCGGACCCGAACCCGGACTTTGTCCCGAAGTTCGGCCGAACCAGCAGAACCCGGACTTCTAGAAGTTCGCTCAACTCTAATGCCCAGTAAGATTTGGTATAACTTGCTTGGGACAACTATATGCACTGCAGTGTATACACTCCAGTCTTCGCTCCAGCACAACTCTTGCTTTAGACCTCTTTTCCTTCACTCCTCCAGCCCTACTCTTGCTGCAGACCATTACTCCTCCAGCACTTTACTTGCTGCAGTTCCCTGGATCAGCTAGCATCATGTGGTTAGGCCTGACACTAGCTCAGCCAGGCTTTAGTGAATTGCCCTTTGCAGGCCCCTATGGTGTAGAAATGGTTCTGGTGCTAGCTGTCCTCAACACAGCTACTGATCGCAGTCAGCCCTCTTCATGGCCTCTTGGCTGCAGCTGCCCCTTTCCACTGCTCCTTTTTCCACAGTCCACTCTTCTTGTTCTGCACCCATCTTTGACTGCAAACTCCCAGTCCTCTCAGGCGTACCTCCCAGTGCTCCTAACTGTGCCTCACTTACCAGCTCTCCTGGCTGCGATCAGTTGTCCTCCCTGGAGTCTCTCAGCAGTGGATTCTCCCACTGTCCTCTCCTTTCTCTCTCTTGTGCCTCCAGTCCAGGACCTTTCCATGTGTTCCTGAAAGTGGTCCTGACTGCACCCAAGCTCAGGCCCAAGGTCATCTCTTCCCAGACTGGGGAGCTCCCTCTAGGCCCCGACAGCCTCAGCACTCTCTCACTCCATCTCTTCCACACAACAACTCCTCCCCAGCTGGGCTAACCCCGGGTATTTGAGGAGGCCTGCCCCCTTCCAATCCAGGTTAGGGATTGGTCAGGGCTCCCCAAATTACCCCAGGTGGCCCCACATCCCCTCTCTGCCTCTCTTTCTAGAAAGCACTATAAGCTTCTGGAAAGAAGTAGGAGGTCCAGATAACACCACCTATTAGTCACCCCCAGCCACTCCCAGCCACTCCCAGCCCAGAATGAAAATAAACAGGCCTAGCCACCAGCTAGACCTGCCTAAATGTTCCTACTCTACAGAAAAATCTAACCTCTAGCACTTACCTAACTAGAGGGTGCTACATGTGTATATATTTTTCTTCAGAGATGCGTATCCCATTCAGCAACAGTCCCATGGAATTTGGGATGGTGGAGAGGTATGGAGGTTAGGGAAAAAAATATTACTTTCGACCTTCAAATACCAACATCTACTGCTTAATATTGTTTGCTTAAACCTTCTGCATGCAAAAAAAATATTTGTGGGCATAATCAATTTGGTGAGTTTAGCTATCTGATGAATATTGTCTGCACTAATGGTCTCTGGTTCAATCCGGCCAGGTCTCAGGAAGGCTTAACTCGCTATGGGCTCATGCACAGGGACAGCTGGAGGGCCCCCCCCGACCATCCACTCAAACAAAGCAATGCAGCCACTCAGAGCTGTACTGTGCTGCACTGTAATGCCTTGCTTCGCAGTCGCTGCAAAAGTTAAACGTTATGTTGCATTTGGTAGATAACACCACCGCTGAACGCGACCCTTTCAAGTGAATGGAGCTGCACTGCAATGACCCGGCATCTGAGTGCAATGCATGCAGTTGTGGCACGATGGTGTGGCATATTAGATAATTTTACACAGGGGTGGCAGTAAAGCTGAACACATGAATGAGCCTTTTTACAGGACTCAGAATAACAATTTTCCAATTATAGGTTCCTTGTACTGGGCAGAGATTTGTTTCACTATCTAGTCCATGTGGCACTGTTTACACAGCTCTCCATGGGTGTCAGTTACTAAATAATTGTCTGTTAGTCATGCTAACAGCAGTAATACCATGAAGAGCATGATTTACTAAAACTGGAGAGTGCAAACTCTGATGCAGCTCTGCAGAGAAGCCAATCAGCTTCCAGTTTTTTTTGGCAAAGCTTAATTGAACAAGCTGAAGTTAGAAGCTGATTGGCTACCATGCACAGCTGCACCAGATTTTGCACTCTTCAGTCTTAGTAAATCTCCCCCAATGTGTATGTAAACCGTAACAACCAATTTTTCTCATTTGCTCTATTTTGGTCTGTTAACCACTTCAGCCCCGGAAGGATTTCCCGCTGTAGGACCAGAGCATTTTTTGCGATTTGGCACTGCGTCACTTTAACTGACAATTGCACGGTCGTGCAACATTGTACCCAAACAAAATTTGCGTCCTTTTTTTCCCACAAATAGAGCTTTCTTTTGGTGGTATTTGGTCACTGCTGCATCATTTCTGATCGCCGCTATTAACAAAGAAAGAGCGGCAATTTTGCAAAAAAAAAAAAATACAATATTTCTTGCTTTTTGTAAAAATACAAATCAAAAAAAAAAAAAAAAAAAAAAAAAAAAATATATATATATATATATATATAAACATTTTTTTTTCATTTTTGGCTGATTTATATTCTTCCTCATATTTAAAAAAAAAAAATCGCAATGGATGTTTATTGATTGGTTTACGCAAAAGTTGCCGCATTTACGGATGATGATAATGACGGCGATTCCCGGAGTAGAGTCACGCTGCCGCAGTAAAAAGACGGCACGCGGTCGGTAAGCAAAGCGGTTAAATATACCACTGAAAATGTTTAGTTATATGTATTTGTTATAAAAGTGCAAAAAGGTCTTTTGATCTTGTCAGACATTTGGATCTATCTTCTGTGACAAGCACATTTCCTGTGTTATCAAAGGAGTTGTAAAGGAAGAAGGGTTTTTATCTTAACCACTTGCAAACCAGTCGCCCTCATTATACAGCGACAGGTCAGCTCTCCTGTGTGAACCGACGTACCTGTATGTTAGTCTGTGCATGTGGGATTGTGGGCACGCAGGAGTGCGCCCGCAGACTCGACCTCCGCCGGCGACCCGCAATCGTTCTACACATAGGCAGAACGGGGATCTGCCTATGTAAACAAGGCGGATCCCCATTCTGACAGGAGACATGTCTGAGATCTGCTATTCCCAGTCATCGGCAACAGCAATCTTTGTCGTGTCCCTAGCAGCCCATCCTCCCTACAGTTAGAACACACCCAGGGAACACAGGTAACCCCTCGATTGCCCCCTAGTGTTAACCCCTTCACTGCCAGTGTTATTTATACATTGTTCAGTGCATTTTTATAGCACTGATCAATGTAATAATGTCACTGGTCCCCAAAAAGTGTCATTTGGGGTCAGATTTGTCGGGCACAATGTCGCAGTCGCTCTACAAATTACAGATCGTCGCCATTACCAGTAAAAAAATAAAAAATAATAAAAGTCCATAAATCTATCCCGTCGTTTGTAGACGCGATACATTTCAGGCAAACCAAATAAATATATGCCTATTGCGATTTTTGTTTTACCAAAAATATGTAGAAAATATGTATTGGCCTAAACTGATGAATACTTTTTTTTTTATATATTTTGTTATGGATATGTATTATAACAGAAAGTAAAATAATTTTTTTTTTTTTTCAAAATTGTCAGTCTTTTTTTGTTTATAGCGCAAAAAATAAAAACCGCAGAGGTGATCAAATACCACCAAAAGAAAGCTCTGTTTGTGGGGAAAAAGGGACATCAACTTTGTCTTGGTACAGCGTCGCATGACCGCGCAATTGTCAGTCAAGTGAAGCAGTACCGTATCCCAAAAAATGGCCTGGTCAGGGAGTGGGTAAATCCTTCCGGGGCTGAAGTGGTTAATGCATTCTATGCATTAAGATAAAAATACCTGTGTGTAGCAGCCTCCCCAGCACCCCCTAATTACTTACCTGAGCCCCTTCTCTCTGCAGCGATGTCCACGAGTGCCTTAACTGTCCTAGACACTGCTGATTGACTGAGACACAGCAGCATCGCCATTGGCTCCCGTGGGGATGGGGCCGGGTCGGGCTCTGTGTCTGAATGGATACACGGAGCTCTGGCTTGGCTTGGATGCCCCCTGTAGCAAGCTGCTGGCTGAGGTGACACTCACCAGAGGGAGGGGCCAGGAGAGCAGAAGAGAGACCCGAGAAAAGGAGGATGCAGGCACACTTCTAAACCTTGTGAACAGCGTTCCCAGAAGAGTTGAGGCTGTTATAGCTGCAAAGGGTGGGCCAACTCAATTTTGACCCTACCAACTAAGACTGGAATGCCATTAAAGTTCATGTGCGTGTAAAGGCAGGCGCTAATACTTTTGACAATATAGTGTATATTCAATCTTCCAAATCAATTTATATTTTCAGAAGCTCTGTTTAATACCTTATGGTATTAAGTTTAATTAATTTCCCCATTCCTAACTGACTTTGTTTGTTGGGCCGTGCACACACAAATTAAATGAATGGTCTCTCCCCCAGTACAAAAAGAATCTTACAATATTACAATATTCACGCTATGCTCACTAGAATAAAAATGAATAGATCTGAATCAATTTGGATCATTGTTTTTATGTTGTTCTATTATTTCAGATACTTCAAACATTAACTAAAGGCCAAACGATTGCATCATGTCATGCATATGAAAACAAATGAATATGAATTAATTTGTTGTTTTCTTTATCATTTGTCTTGGATTAGTTGAAATGCATTGCTAATGTAATTTGACGATTCAGATTCATCATGCAAATTTTGTCTGAATTTTGATTCATAATGAAATGGATTGCACATGTCTACTAACAAATTCCTCCATCCATGCAAATGGAGTGGATGAAGAAATCCCCCAGCCGGGACATTGTATTCTGACAGCAGCACGTACAGCTGTCAGAATACGCTGATCAGTAGCTGCTGCTAATTGAGAAAGATTTTCCAACATGTCCATTTGACAGCAGTTGATCAAACAATCAAACTTAGGGTTAAGTGCTTGTTTTTGCCTAGGATACCAGTAAAAGCACATTTACTTAACTTATCCCTTGCTCCTTCAGGCTCCCTTTACCTGCAACTGGTCCCCCAAAGCCTCTTCTATTTGGGGATGTTTGTTGCAGCTGTGATGTCATCACGTACAATGCAGGGCCATCAACCCTTCATTGTAAGTGAGGATGCCAAGAGCCTACAACCCAGAGAATCGGAGAGAAGTAAGCACTAGCTGGGAGAGTGAAGGAGCATTTTACTAGTACCCCAGGCACAAATGAGAATGTAACCCTTGCAATGCACAAGGGGTGGGGGTGGGTGGGGGGGGCATTGTAAGGGTAGTTTTTATATCCACTTCAAGGGAGATAGGTAGAAAATATTTAAATCTGTGGAAAGAAGAAGGAAGACAAAGCTACACCGATCAGAGTACAGGCAGCTTGTTCATTCTTAAGGCCCTTACACACGGTACAATTATCGGCGGAAAAAAGTCGTACGACAGCCTGTTGTGCGATAATCCGACCGTTAGTACGCATCATTCAACAGCAAGGCGTCGTCCAATTTTTGGCTCGTGTGTACAGAGGTTGGCCAAACAAAAGTTGTAAGTACAAACGCGCATGTTCGGTTGTGTAAACCTGCATCCGTAATTCACATTCACCTAAACTTCCTCTTCATACAGTTGTGCTCATAAGTTTACATACCCTGGCAGAATTTATGATTTCTTGGCAATTTTTCAGAGAATATGAATGATAACACAAAAACTTTTCTATCACTCATGGTTAGTGTTTGGCTGAAGCAATGTATTATCAATCAACTGTGTTTACTCTTTTAAAATCATAATGACAACAGAAAGTACCCAAATGACCCTGATCAAAAGTTTACATACCCTGGTGATTTTGGCCTGATAACATGCAGACAAGTTGACACAAAGGGATTTGAATGGCTATTAAAGGTAACCATCCTCACCTGTGATCTGTTTGCTTGTAATTAGTGTGTGTTATAAAAGGTCAATGAGTTTATGGACTCCTGACAGACCCTTGCATCTTTCATCCAGTGCTGCACTGACGTTAGTGGATTCTGAGTCATGGGGAAAGCAAAATAATTGTCAAAGGATCTACGGGAAAAGGTAGTTGAACTGTATAAAAGGAAAGGGATATAAAAAGATATCCAAGGAATTGAGAATGCCAATCAGCAGTGTTCAAACTCTAATCAAGAAGTGGAAAATGAGGGTTCTGTTGAAACCAAGCCACAGTCAGGTAGACTAACTAAAATTTCAGCCACAACTGCCAGGAAAATTGTTCGGGATGCAAAGAAAAACCCACAAATAACTTCAGGTGAAATACAGGACTCTCTGAAAACATGTGGTGTGGCTGTTTCAAGATGCACAATAAGGAGGCACTTGAAGAAAGATTGGTTTTATATTCGAGTCTCCAGAAGAGAGCCATTACTAAGCAAATGCCACAAAGTATCCCACTTACAATATGCCAAACAGCACAGAGACAAGCCTCAAACCTTCTGGCACAAAGTCATTTGGAGTGATGAGACCAAAATTGGGCTTTTTGGCCACAACCATAAACATTACATTTGGAGAGAAGTCAACAAGGCCTGTGAAACACGGAGGTGGATCGCTGATATTTTGTGGATGTGTGAGCTACAAAGGTACAGGAAATTTGGTCAAAATTGATGGCAAGATGAATGCAGTATGTTATCAAAAAATACTGGAGGAACATTTGCATTCATCAGCCAGGTAGTTGCGCATGGGACGTACTTGGACATTCCAACATGACAATGATCCAAAACACAAGGCCAAGTCGACCTGTCATTGGCTACAGCAGAATAAAGTGAAGATTCTGGAGTGGCCATCTCAGTCTCCTGACCTCAATATCATTGAGCCGCTCTGGGGAGATCTAAAATGTGCAGTTCATGCAAGACAGCCCAAGAATTTACAGGAACTGGCGGCTTTTTGCCAAGAGGAATGGGCAGCTTTACCATCTGAGAAGATAAAGAGTCTCATCCACAAATACCACAAAAGACTTCAAGCTGTCATTGATGATAAAGGGGGCAATACACGGTATTAAGAACTGGGGTATGTAAACTTTTGATCAGGGTCATTTGGGTAGTTTCTGTTGTCATTATGATTTAAAAAGAGTAAACACAGTTGATTGACGATAAATGGCTTCAGCCAAACACTAACCACGAGTGAAAGAAAAGTTTTTGTGTTCGGCTTTGTCAAATGATAATTTGACTACCATCAGTATGATAGACAAAATCACGGACAGCCGTTTTTGAGAAAAGCTGGACGTGCGGTCGTACAACATTCGCATCGTGTGTACGAGGCTTTCGTTTACCTATCATTTACAACACTTTAGTACTTTGCTGTCTGCACTGCAAGGGTAGTTTTTACATATTCTTGGAGTTATACTTCAGGGGAAATAAGTAGAAAAACATTTAAATGTGTGGAAAGAAGGAGGAAGCCAATGCTATAAGCTACTCGGATCAGAGTACATACATCCTGGTCATTCTTAGTTTACCTGTCATTCATGGCACTTCAGTACTTTGCTGTCTAAAAAGCCAATAAAATGCATCTTTGTATCTCCAAGGACTTCTGTATTCTCAGTCATTACTAGCAAAATTCTAGTTGTGTTTTTGAAACTTTCCTCTAACAGAATGAATAAAAAAGAGAATGGTTCAAAAAACAGCTTTCTTCACTGTAAATCTCATGCTGTTTCCTCTGTTAATGTCAAAATCCTAAAGTCATACTAATTGTCTTTACGACTCATGACCCGTGTGAACCATAAAGTTCTTCATTTTGCTGCTTTCCTGACTTGTGTAGGGCTCTCCTTTTATTAGTCTCTTATATAAAAGAACATGACAGTTTTATTGTGAGAATGAGTAGCATCTCCCCAGCGAGCTGTAATGTAGTGCTGTGTAGGAGCGGCGCCTGCTGTTGAGATGCGCACGTCTGCAGCTCTGACACTTGAGAGTGAAGACAAAGCGTGTCAGCGTGCAGTTCAACATTTTCTTTAGCACAGCTAGAACAAATAAGGAAGGAATGTCAGGTATAGAGGAAAAAGAATCTAAAAGTAATTCAGGAATGCAAGAAGCTCACTTTAAGAACATCTTAGTTTCATAGCTTCTTTAAAGTTAAATTAAAGTTAAACAAATTGGCTAAGGGGTAGAGTTTTTGGCAGAAGATATTTTTTTAATTTCTCTTCTGCATTTTTTTCTTGTCTCTCCTTAAGAAATAACAACATAACTTTAATACGGTACATACATACAGTCATACCTTTTTCCAGGTGTCTTCAGTCTGATCACATGACATGACACGTCTTCTTCTTTCAGTACTAGGTGATTCCTGAATGTTCCAAACAATGACCACTGCCCTCACCTATAGCTGGCCTTTGCAGCAAGGAGCACTGGAGGGCAACAGCAGTAAAAAAAGGGCCAAGGATAAATCCAAGCTCTACTTACCGACCAGCCTGCGACCAACCAGTTTAACCTCCCTGGCGGTAATCCCGAGTGTGGCTCGGGGTGGAATTTCAGTACCAAGAGCGGTAACCCCGAGCCACACTCGGGATTGCATCGCTGGATCCAGGCAGCGCTACTTACCTTGTCCCCTGGATCCAGCGATGTCCTCCCGCGGTGTCAGCGTGTCTCTCCGCCGACAGATGACTCCTGTGTGCCGGGCTCCGTTCCCTGCGAGCGTCGCGTCGCACGGGGACGGAGACCGGCGGGAAATTCAAAAAGTGAAACACACACAGCACATACAGTACACTGTAATCTTATAGATTACATTGCTGTATGAAAACATTTCACATCCCCTTTGTCCCTAGTGGTTTGCCCAGAGCCCTGCATGCACTTTTATATTATAAATGTCATTCTTTCTGCCTGGAAACATGAGAATGTCCATAGCAACCAAAAAGTGTCCCTTTGCGTCAAAAGTGTTTTTTGATCAGCTAGAAAACAGCGATAGTAAATAAGAATCATTTGCAGAATTGAGTGATACTGAATTTTGGGGAAATTTATCATCAGAAACTGAAAGTGACGACAGCGACAATTCTGCAAATGAGCAAATTTCTGCGTTTTTGGTTTGATTACATTATTGAATACATTTTATTACTATTATATTATTATTTTTGATAATTATTTTTAGTTATTTATTATATTATAATTTATGATTTCATTTTTTAAACTTTTTCATACCCGGGATGTCTACTAGACTCTCGTTTGGACAGATTTAAGTGAGTTATTCCTAAGAATTACAGGCCTACAATATAAAACGCCAAATTTTCATGCAAACTAATTATACCGCTTTCAGCACCAAATATCTGAAATAATCATACCGCCAGGGAGGTTAACCTGTCTAACGGTATGCATTTAAAAACAGGGGTTTAGTTGCACAAATTTGCAAATGCATGCGTAAGCTACAGGCCCCACCAAGTCACTCTGATCTGTAGTCCCTATCTCTGACTTGTAAGAGGCTTCACAGTGGGAGCACATGCATTTTTATAAGATAAGTGAAGGCAGATGGACTGGAGGGGGCCCCACCCCTCCTTAAAAGTGCAGGGGCACATTGAACACCCAGCATATAGCACAGTGGCAGCAAAGATGTCAATACATTGCCTGACCAAAAAACAAATGTACCAAACAATGACCACTGCCTTCACCTATAACTGGCCTTTGCAGCAAGGAGCATTGGAGGGCAACAAACAGCAAAAAAGGGCCAAGGATAAATCCAAGGCTCTACTTACCGACCAGCCTGCGACCAACCAGATTAACTTGTCTAACAGTATGCATTTAAAAACAGGGGTTTAGTTGCACAAATTTGCAAATGCATGCGTAATCTACAGGCCCCGCCAAGGCACCCTGTGATCTGAAGTCCCTTTAAGAAGGGGTGGGGCCCCCCTCCAGTCCATCTGCTTTCACCTATCTTATAAAAATGCATGTGCTCCCACTGTGGAA
The DNA here is from genome assembly GCA_018402905.1 of Glandirana rugosa. Lineage (NCBI taxonomy): Eukaryota > Metazoa > Chordata > Amphibia > Anura > Ranidae > Glandirana > Glandirana rugosa. The sequence continues at coordinate 376,086 of BLSH010052296.1, read as the reverse complement.
TCTCTTACAAGTCAGAGATAGGGACTACAGATAACAGGGTGCCTTGGTGGCGCCTGTAGCTTACGCATTTGTGAAACTAAACCCCTGTTTTTAAACGCATACTGTTAGACAGGTTAATCTGGTTGGTTGCAGGCTGGTCGGGAAGTAGAGCTAGGTATCTGCCTTGGATTTATCCTTGGCCCTTTTTTTGACTCCTGAATGTTGCAGAGAGTGGAGTCTATGGGGTTGATTTATTAAAGGCAAGTACTGTAGACTAAAACTAATGTGAAATAACTAAGGCTTCATTTACACTGCTGCTGGTAAACGGACATTTAGAGGCATTTGGGCATTTTTTTCAGCTGCCCCTGAACTCTCCTCTATGTTATCTTATCAGTACATTTACATAGAGTCATTTAAGGTCATTTCCAGGCAGTTGAGTTTAGAGGCTTTTTTGGAACGCAAAAAAATGGGTTCAGATGCCAGTTCAGAGGCATTTGAAATGCCAAACAGCTTGTAAACGTGCCTAAACGCGGTAAATTGCGCCTAGGAGCAATTCATTTACAGGTGTTTCCATTTAACAAATATATATATATATTTTTTTTTAAACGCTCCTAGACGGGAACGCGGCAAAACGCGGCTAAACACGGCATCCTGGTGCATCTTCATGGCAGCATACACATGGGTTGTGGCTCCGCCCCCACAACATGATAGGACTGGTTAACTATAAATCAAAGACAGACCCGGCTCACCGCATTCTCCTTGCACAAATCGGCGCAAAACGGC
>BLSH010052296.1:342594-354788 GCA_018402905.1 Glandirana rugosa | reverse complement strand
TCGCATACTAACATATTATGAAATACTTACCTTAGAACGAGGCCCCCGATGCCCGAGTCGGTCAGCGCTAAGGACGCTGACATCTTTGTCCTCTTCTGTCTTCCGGGTACGTGGCTCCGGCGCTGTGAGTGGCCGGAGCCGCGTGACGTCACTCCCGCGCATGCGCGCGGGAGCTCTTCGCACCGGCAGCCAGCTCTGAGATGCCGGCCGCCTCGGCCGGATCGTCAGAGCGCATGCGTCGCTAATGTCAGCGGCTGCATGCAGGGCGAATATCTCCTGAACCATGCAGGTTTAGGAGATATTCTTTTTACCTACAGGTAAGCCTTATTATAGGCTTACCTGTAGGTAAAAATAGATTTTAGGGTTTACTACCGCTTTAAGGAATATTTTAGATTAAATGCGGGAGAGGAAGTCACCCACAAAGCAGTGATCCTGGGTAAAATTATGCAGTTATCGACCAAACTCAAGAAAGAAAGACAGATCGATCTAGTTAAGCGTGAGCAGGAATTCCACAAAATGGCTAAGGCGCACAAGAAAAATCCTTCCCCCCAGTGCCGAGCTAATCTGGAAGCAAGCAGAGCGGCTCTTAACCTGGCCCTGACTACTCAGGCAGAGAGGCAGATCCAGTGGACTAATGCCCACTTTTATCTTCAGAAGGACCGGATAGGCCCTAAATTAGCTTTGAGGCTATCCCCGAAATTTTGATCTTTCACCTTCCCGAAAGTGAGGGACACCTAGGGGAACCTTACACAAAATCCGCAGAGAAACATGGACTCGTTTCATAAATTTTACTCTAATCTCTATAAATCAGAGATCTCAGTCTCCTCCGTCTCCCATCACCACTTTCTAGACAATACTTTGCTTCCTACACTAGACAGGGATCATAGTCTTGCATTAGAGGAGCTGATTATGGAATCTGAAATATTGGACGTTATCAAATAGCTCAAAAAGGGCTCCGCCCCAGGTCCTGATGGATTCTCCTCAGGCTATTACAAACAGTTTGGGCCTATTCTGGCTCCCCATCTAGGAAACTTTTTCAACTTCCTGCAGAGGGATACGATTGTCTCGGGGGATCTTAACACAGCCAATATTTCAGTCATTCCCAATCCCGGTAAGGACCCCTCAGAAATAAGTAACTATAGGCCCATATCCTTAATCAACAATGACTTAAAAATTCTAACTAAAATTGTGGCGAACAGACTGTCCTCCTTCATAGGAAAATATATCCACGGGGACCAAGTGGGATTTATCCCTGGGAGGCAGAGACCCGATCAAATCCGTAGGGCAGTGGACCTTATATAAAAATAAATAAAATTGTGAATAAGAATAAAATATAAAATTGTAAAAAATAATACAAATAAAAAGCACATAATTATGGGCTCATTCACATGGGTTCTCTGGCCCATAGAGTGTGAATGAGTGTTTTTTTTTCTGTGAGGCTAGAGGCACCTGCTACTCTATGGGGACACAAACACAGCCATGGGTCCTAATTTGACAGATGTGCAGGTGCAGATAAGTGGCCCCAATTGTGCACTATCTGTATTTGGGGTCGTAGACCTGTACTCACACGCCTGTCAACCTGTGGCTGTGTTCATACAGCTGCTGCTTCAAACAAAGCATAACATAGGCTGCCTGCACAAACGTTGAGCCACATGTGCTTATTCACACTATGTAGGCCACAGTGCCTATGTGAATAAGCACCAAGACCTCATTCACACTAGACATGTGAAATTCATTTTGTTCCGAATTGAAATTCAGATGAATTTTCATTTTTTGGAAATTCGGATGTACTCACATTTCCGAATTACTATAGTACAGAATTTCAATGAATACGAAATAACGAACAATAAAATTTGGACGGAATTCAAATTCAAATTGGTTCAAATAGTTTTAGGATCGATTCAAATCATTTTCAAATTAATTTTGAATAGTTTTCTAATTCAAAAAAATTTCCAATTTCCAAAGAGAATAAAATAGAATAGAAAATAAAGGAATAGAATAGAAAAAAATAGAATAGAATAGAAAAGAATATAACAGCAAATAAAATAATAGAATATAATAGAGTAAAACAGAACAAAATAGAATAGTGAATAAAAGAGCAGAGTACAATAGAATAGAAACAAATAGATTAGAATAAAAAAAGAATAGCATACAATAGAAAGAATATAACCACCTTCTGAAATTCAAATAGAAAAAAATAGAAAATAATATAATTCAAAAAACAATAGAATAGAATAAAAATAAAAAGTTTAATTTTGGTCTCATCTTCTCGCAAACTGAAAACTTCTCATGGCTTTCTTTCAACAATGGCTTTCTTCTTGCCACTCTTCCATAAAGACCAGATTTGTGGAGTGCATGACTAATAGTTGTCCTGTGGACAGATTCTCCCACCTGAGCTGTGGATCTCTGCTTTTGGCTGCTTCTCTGATTAATGCTCTCCTTGTCCGGCCTGTCAGTTTAGGTGGACGGCCATGTCTTGGTAGGTTTGCAGTTGTGCCATACTTTTTCCATTTTCAGATGATGAATTGAACAGTGCTCCGTGTAGGGTTGCCACATCATCCCTTTAATCCATGACACATATTAATTACACAGGTTCTGTGGCTGATTAAGGTGGTAATTAAACTCACTTAGTGCCTTCTCTGCCTTAATTAGCCTCAGAACCTGTGTAATCCATATGTGTCCTGGATTAAAGGGATGATGTGGCAACCCTAGCTCCGTGAAATCTCCAAAGCTTGGGATATTTTTATTTTTTTTTATTTTGCAATAAAAGTGGGATTTTTTTGTATAACCTAACCCTGCTTTGGTGTCTGCTGTCTGGTGTGTTCCTTGACCGTTATGATGTTGTTTGTTCACTAAGGTTCTCTAACAAACCTCTGAGGGCTTCACAGGACAGCTGTATTTTTACTGAGATTAAATTACACACAAGTGGACTCTATTTACTAGTTTGTTGACTTCTAAAGGCAGTTGGATCCACTAGATTTTAGTTAGGGGTATAAGAGTAAAGGGGGCTGAATACAAATGTATGCCACACTTTTCAGATATTTATTTGTAAAAATGTTGAAAACCATTTATCATTTTCCTTCCACTTCACAATTATGGGTTACTTTGTGTTGATCTATCACATAAAATCCCAATAAAATACATTATGTTTTTGGTTGTAACATGACAAAATGTGGAAAATTTCAAGGGGTATGAATACTTTTTCAAGGCACAACCTACTGTTTTGACCTTCATGGACAAAGCACAGGTTTACTTTAAACAGTGGTCTTTACTAATATATGTGCCCCATAATATGCACGTACAACTGCTAACAAACAATTACTAGTTACATTTAACTGTTTTCAAATAATAGAAAAGTCTAAAAACCACCACATTTTAAATACTTATACTGTGTATATAAGGTGTTAATTAAATGATGCTGTAAGGATATTAAAGATAAATGACACACTAGTAAGTAATTTGTTTCCTTAATCTATCTGAGCACAAGTTGTTTTAAAGCTATAAGGACCCGTTCACCCAGGTATTAGCTTGTAAATGTCAGTCTAAAAGGCAAATTGTACAGTAGGCATTTAAAAAGCACTTCAAACTAATTCCTTGAGATCCTTAGAGAATAACTATCACTTTTTTTTGGATTATTCATTTCCTGATGGGACAAAGTATATTTCAATATTTTTTATTGTATTTCAAGAGAAAAATACATTTACAGCTTATGCAGTGTTGTACACAGCAAACAACGAATACAGCTTTCCGGAAGACTTACACCAGTAATATTTAACATTCTCTGTAAATAATCCAAAATTCTAGCCTAGGAAAGATCAAGTCTGAAAAGGACCAACTGGCTAGGAACAGGAACAAGTACCACCAGTAGTCTTTACATTGTGAGACATTAGAGGTTAGATGCCTCGAGGGCCACCAAAGGGGAACTATAAACCAAATTAACTAGAGTAAAGCCCGGGGGTACAGGGCGGACAGCAAGTGCTAGGCCGCGGAGCCCAGGCCCAGACACCCCTAATGGGAACTAACTGTGTCTGGAAGTGGGGTACACGGAGAACTCGCAGCACCGCCACCGCTGGCCCAAAGGCGGGATACCCTGTAAAGGTCTGAGGAGGTGACTTAGGTTCCTGGGCGCAGAAAAGTCTCCCAAGGTGGCCAGGTGAGGAACATAGGAACAGGTTATAAATACCTTGCACAATTAAATAAACAGATTACAGCAAGGAGCTATAAACTTAGACTGTCAGAGGAGAGAATAGAAGATGTAGTGATCAATCGTATAGGGACAGTGGGTTGGTGCGACCCAGTCCTTCAATCTACTACACAAGACGAAGAAAAGGGAGGCGAAGAGAAAGCAGAAAGAAGAAAGAAGAGAGATAACGAGGAAGAGGAATGAGGAGTCCAGACAGGTGGACTTAGGTAGAGCTCAAGGGGGGAGGTGAGGTTGGGATGTTTAAGCCGTAATGAGGTAAAGTTATGCCCGGAGGCCCATGTAACGAGACCATGATTCCCAAATCTTATCAAATTGAGGTGAAATATTGAGGATGGAGCACGCAATCTTCTCCTGTGCCATAATCCAAGATATTTTGTTTCTGGCAGAGGTGAGCGAAACTGAAAGAGTTTTCCAAGCTTTGGCTATAGTGATTTTGGCCCCTAAGAGGATGTAGTGGATCAGGAATTGGGAACGTTTTGGGATGTCTGGAATTCTTTGATTGAGTAATGCTACAAGAGGGTCTTGTTTCAGGGAAACATCAGTGGTTATACGTATTAAGTGATGTATTTGGTTCCAAAAGTGCCTAATCCTTGGGCATTGCCAAAAAATATGCAGAAGGGATCCAATGTGTCCGCATCCTCTGAAACAGAGGGGGGAAGTGTTTGGGAATGTCTTAGCTAATCAAGAGGGAACGAGGTACCAGCGCGTTAGGACCTTAAGGTTGGCTTCCATCAAACCGATATTGTGGATTCCCTTGTACGCCCGGGCAACATTGCTATGCCAGGTATTTAAGTCCCATTCGAAGTCTAGATCTCGCTCCCAATCTAGCATATATTTGGTCTTTTCGTAGGGATCGGCCAGGGCTGAGTAGATCAGAGAAATACCCCCCTGACGTCCGTGATTGCCGCACACCATTTTTCATAGGGGGTAACTGAAAGGGGGACGGATCTTAAAGAGCAAAGGGATTATAGGAAGTGGGAGATTTGAGAAAATTGAAACCTCTCTGAGTGGGGCATTTCAAATTTGTTAGTACAATAATTACTAGTTATGGGACCGTTTAGATTAAAAAACTGACCAATACGAAATAACCCTTTGTTTAACCACCATCTGAAATCAAGGATATTTTCCCCAGGGGGGAATCTGGGATTATGAAATATGTGGCTTAGGGGGTTCCACTAAGAGGCTATCCGGGGGGATTCATAGAGAGTATCGCAAAGGGCAAAAGAGTGGGAGAGAGCAGGGGAGAGTATAGCGGGACGTTGTTTGTGTGCACCAGCACAGGTAGTTCAAGGTGTACCCTGAAGCTGCCTGTCTTTCGATCTCCACCCAATCTGGTCTAGCGCCTCTAGAATAGATTATGGAAAATTGTGCGAGCTGGGCAGACTGGTAATACCACCATAAATTTGGAAGGCCTAGGCCCCTATTGCATCTAGGTCTATAGAGGATTTGTTTCAAGAAGTGGTGGCCCGCATTGCCCCAAATGAATTTGATAATGGAGGATTGTAAAGAGGCTAGATGTGCCTTAGGCACCGAAATGGGAAGGGAGCGGAATAGATAAAGGATCCTTGCTAGGAGAGTCATTTTTATGGTGTTTAGTCTTGCTAGCCAGGAGAGGCCATAATGGGACCACTGAGCAAGATCAGCTTGAAGTTTCTTGAAGGTAGAGGGGTAGTTGGCTTTATATAAGTTATTTATTGAGGCTGTTGGTTTTTGCCTAAGTAAGGGATTAGGGAATCGTTCCACGTGAAGGGAAAATGATTCTTGAGGTGCTCGACCAGAGGTTTGGGCGTTGAGATGTTTAGGTCCATAGATTTAGAAAGGTTAACCAGCAGGCCTGAGCCCCTACTGAACCGAGTCAATAGCTGCATGATATTAGGGATGGTGATAAGAGGGGAAGAAACGAAAAGAAGCAAGTCATCTGCAAACAAGGCACATTTATGAACAGCTTGACCACAGTGATTTCCATGGATGTCAGGGTGATTCCTAATTGCTATGGCAAGAGTTTCTATTGCAACTGCAAAGAGGAGGGGGGATAGAGGGCACCCCTGTCTCGTGCCCTTCCCTATGGGGAAGGGATCTGAGAAGTACCCCTGGAATCTGACCTTTGCTTTGGGGGACGAGTAGAGGCTGGTTACAATGTTAAGAAAATTCGGCCCATAACCCCATCTTTCTAGAACAGAGAAGAGGTATGGTCAAGTCACCATATCAAATGCTTTCTGTAGATCAATTGAGAGGAGGAGACCACTTTGAGGTGCACCCCCATCCCAATTGGATCACATTATGGAGATGAGATCAATTGCCCTCCTTACCTGGTCCGGGCCCTGTCTACCGGGGATGAACCCAACCTGGTCCTTATGTATGTAGATTCCAATAAAAGAAGATAGTCTGTTTGAGAGGATTTTTGTCAGGATTTTTAGATCATTATTGATCAATGATATAGGCTTGTAATTAGCTACATCACTGGGGTCCTTACCCGGTTTGGGGATGACCGAGATGAATGCCAAGTTGGATTCGGAGTCCAGAGGGTTCCCGCCTGTAAGAGAATTGAAGAACCGGGCCAGATAGGGGGAAAGAATTTTAGCAAAGGTTTTATAATATCCGAGTGAGAACCCGTCTGGACCGGGAGAAGATCCAACACGGGAATCTTTAATTGCAGACACTATTTCATTTTCAGATATCCGGGTATCAAGGATATCTCTGTGGGAAGCTGAAAGTTTGGGTAAGGGGATGTCATTCAGGAAGCTATCCAAACTCGGGGCTGAACCTATGTGATCTTTAGAGTATAACTTGGCGTAGAAAGACTGAAAGGTCTGTATTATTTTGGTTGGGTCTTGGGAAAGTTGGCCTGTGGTGATTTTGATTTTGGGAATGGTTCGAATTTTATATTTTGGAGTTAATTTAGAAGCCAGTTGAAGTCCGATTTTCCCGCCTGTCAGATAGAAATGTCCCAAGATCCAATTAAGATGTTTATGGGCAGAGGCCGTTAGGGCCAGGTTTAGTGCAAGTTTTACAGAGACAAGTTTGGCTAAGGAAGCTGCAGTGGGGTTCCGTTTATGTGCCCTGCTCGCAGATTTGAATTCAGTTTCGAGGTTTGTAATCTCTATTTTATGTTCTTTTTTAATTTGACTTGCCATTTGAATACATTTTCCCCTCATGACCGCCTTATGGGCGTTCCAGAGGGTGCTCGGAGAAGTACTCTCCACATCGTTCAAAAGAAAGTAATCCCGCAGCTCCCCCTCAATCAGTGAGCACCTAATCGGGTCCTTTAGAAGGATCTCATTCAGTCGCCATGGGAGGGGGCTTGCAGGTTGGGAGGTTCCAAGGAGGTTGATCACAACCATAGAGTGGTCGGACCACGAGATGTCCATGATGGAGGCGTGGGTCAAGAGTGGGATGATAGTGCATGGAATAAAGATGTGGTCAATTCGGGCCTGTGAATTATGAGGGGCGGAATAGTGTGTATAGTCTTTAGCATTTGGGTTACGCTCTCTCCAGGCATCTGTTAGGCCTAGGGAGTGTAAAAGGTGTGCAATCCGGGTGCTATGGTTCGGAGGTCTTCTCATGAAGGGGACCCCTTTGCTATTTTTGGACAGTATTGGGTCAAAAGAGGTGTTAGAATCTCCACCTAAAACTATCTTACCTTCCAGGTGGGGGCCTAGCGAGTGTAACATGGTTGTAAAGAAGGAGCATTGGTTCTGATTGGGGGAGTAGTAGGAGATGAAGGAGTATAAGACCCCATTGATATGGCCCTTTACCAAAATATATCTCCCTTCCTGGTCTCTCAAGGTTTGTGAGTGAGAGAAGGTAATCTGCTTAGAGAAGAGGATAGCTACACCTCTTTTTTTTAGAGTCAGCATTGGACAAGAAAAAGGTGGAATATTTGTGGTGTAGTAAGGGGGTTTATAATTTTTGTCAAAGTGTGTCTCCTGTAGGAGCACGACATCCAGGTTTCGGCTGGCATAGTGGTGGAAGACCTTATGTCTTTTTACTGGGGAGTTTAGTCCCTGGACATTATTAGAGGCTATTCTGAGAACAAGTTGCGGGGGGTCATGTACTGTCATAAGTGAACAAGGGGGGGAGAGGGCTCCACTGCCAGAGTACTTACCTGGGCTGTTGGGGTGGAGAGGTGGTCCTCTAGATTCAAGATAAGGGCCACTGGCAAATCCCAAATGTTGGAGCAGTGCCTCCGTCCGAACTCCTGGAGAGAGGGAAGAAAAAGAGAGAACAGTAACATAGGAAAAGAAATAGGGACAAGAAGGAGAAAGTAGTTGGTAGAAAGAGGTAGGGCTCCCGGGATGAAATGCCTGCCCGGGGCTCTACAAGCAGGGCTAGAATCCTGCCCTGCCAAAACCCTCCTGGAAGGGTTACCTGTAACAATGCAATCCAAAATGGATTGTTATCCTGTCGGAGCCAGAGACAAGTTCTACTCTCTGAGTCACAGCAGGAGGAGAGGCGAGCTAAACCGCTCCAGCCAAATGACATGGAGGGCCACATGGGGGTCACCTATAGGGGCCCACAGGTGGTCCTCCAAACCAAAGAAAAACTTTTAAGACCAACATAAAATAACATTAAGTGGTGTAACCAACTAATTAAATGCTTCAAGTGTCCAATAAAAAGTAATCTCTTCTCCGAGGGAGAGAGCTACCTGTCTATATGAAACGAGAATGTAGACAATGGATTGAGGACTGTCTTATAATTAGAGAACTGGTGACCCGGGTGGAGTCACCTAAGGATGAAGGGGTATGAGAGGGGCCCCTCTCAAGGCTTGACCATCCTTCTTTTGAAGCTGGCTTCCCGTAGGGGAAGGTTAAAGGGGTATACAGTCTAGTGGGGGATCCAAACCCTTTGGGGATGAGGAGGTGGAAGCACTGGGAAAGCAAGAACATCCATCCATGAGATAAGAAGAGTTCAGTGATTCAAATGTTAGAGTTCCTCAGTGGGAAGGGTGAGGTGGGCCTATACGAGAGTGTAGAGAAGGGAATTCTCATCTTTGTGGTAGTCGGTCTCGTTGCCTCTTGGCTTGCTGTTTATTCCACAGTGGTGTAAGGGGGTTTCCAGGGGGAGGTCTTTTAGAGGAACCAGGGCGGAGTGAGCCAGTAGGCGCGTTTAGTTCTTGAGAGATAAAGCCCAATTGAAGCAAGAGACGTTCACCTTCTTGAAAGTTAGAGAAGCTGTAGGACTTATGCTGATGTTGGAATAATAAGCGGAAAGGAAAAGCCCATTTATATTTAATCTCTTTTTTTGTGAGGGCCTCCAGAAGGGGTTTTAGGGACCTCCTTTTCGGTATGGTGGTAGGTGAGAGGTCAGCATATAGTTGGATAGAATGGCCCTGAAATTGGAGATTATCCGATTCCCGGGATTTCTTAAGAATTTCTTCTTTTACTGAGAAAAAATGGGGCTTTACAATGATATCCCTAGGTAAGCCGTCCTGGCGAGGGGGAATAAGAGCTCTATGAGCCCTATCAATTTCCAGCTTGTGCTCAGAAATCCCTGGGATTAGATTCTTGATGAGGGCCTTAACAACCACCTGAGAGAGCCCTCTAATGTGGAAATTATATCTCCTATGGCGGTTTTCCAAATCCTCGAGTTTGGAAAGTGCAGAGTCTAATTGTTCCTGGAGGGATTGTATACATGAGGTATTTTGGTTTGCCCGAGCAATTGTGTTATCCACCGTCTGCTCCAAAGTGTCCATCCTAGAGCCCAAACTGTGAAGGTCTGCCTTAATGGTGGCTGTGATTTGGGCTGCTTGCTGGGCGAGACCCAAAGCTAACATTTCAGAGAACTTTGAGAGGAGGAGGGACATGTCTGAGGGTCCCCCTGGGGTTGTTAATGACAGTGTGGAGAGCCCTGATAGAGGCAGTGGGCTATTGGGCAATGGGGTGTGTAATGAGGTATGCATGGCGTCCTCCATCGTTCGTCTCAAGAGAGATTCGGTGGATGCAAGGGGTATGTCTAGTGCTTTGAAATTGCCGACAGGAGATAGGGAAAGCCTGTGGGTTTCCTGGGGGTCGGGGGGGTCCGTTATGGAGAGCATTTTGTCCGTATCTGTTTGTGGTGCTGGAGCGGTCGCCATCTTGGAGGGGTCTGGGGAGTGCAGGCCGAAATACAGTTTATGGGATACCTCCTTTTTGTTGCGGTCCACCTGCCTGGGATCCAGTGTTCCGAGCTGAGGGGAGGTTGGTGCAGAGCTGTGGGTGTCGGTAATGCTCGAGCTGCTATCGTTCTGTCGTTCAGCGGCTGGAGCGGATCGGAGCTCCTGGCTAGAGCGACTTCACAGGAATCCGGCGCATGCGCACTCCGATGGGACAAAGTATACGTAGTACAGGGTGCCCTCTATTGGTGCACAGCTGCCTGACACTCCAGCTAGAGAGGAGACGACTGCTTTGATAGCAAGCACCTGTCTCCAGCTCTCAGCACTTGCTCAAGGAAATCACCTGCCCAAGGAACACAGGGGGAAGTTAAGCATGTCAGCCTTGTTTATGTTCTATCAGACCTATTTCTGGAACAGTAATCAAGCTAATGATCTGCACCATGCAGTGGAGGAACATGCTTGGCTAAAGGGATGCTTGTGAATGTGCTCTTTCACTCTTGGTGAGGGATAATGATCAAACATTACCACTTAAACTTGTAAACTCTGCTCTTAGTGCAACTGGACGGATGGTTACAAAGGGAGATATTTAAAACACAAAATAATTTGCAGACACAGGCATAAATTAATTATGTTAAGTCATTTATGGGGACTAAATGTATACAGAATTTTAAATAAACATTAAATGAAACCATTGAGAATTGAACGTTAAACCCTGGTTCACATAGGAGCGATGCGGGAACCAGTGCGATTATAGAGCCGGGTCCCGCATCCCTCCTCTCCTGCAGGCAGGCACTGCCTTCTGCAAACCACTGGCGGGTGTTATTACAAAATTAATGACATCCCCAGTTTTCTTCACAGATCGCAGTGTGAACTGTGCACTTGCACATAAATCGGATTGCATGCGAGTCTAGTGCGGGAAAAAAAGGTACATGTACCTTTTTTTGTGCAAGTCTAATGCGAGTTCACCCATACAAGTGTATGGCTGAACTCGCATTGCTCAGAGATCGCAGTGTGGGGGTGATTCACATGTGATCTCTGAGGATCGCATTAGACTGAGCCCAGGCTGAGGCATATATGTCATTTTTGACCTCAAAACGCTTTAACTTATACACCTGAAATCTGTTTTCGGAACATTCTATATAGACTTGTTGGAAGGACTGATGGTTAGTTTATAGCACAGTTTTGCACAAATCAGTTCGGGCTTTGTGATCTCTCCTTAAAATCTTTTTCAGAGTAATATTTATTTTGTGGGGAAAACTGTAATTGTTGTGGAGTTTTAAAATGTAGTTGCTAAGGAAGGGAGTGGCAGCATGCAAAAGCACAAACAAAACCGAACATAAACATTTTTTTATTGCTTTGGATAGGGGTTGGTAAAAACTCCCACCGTGTTATTGTCTGCTGGGAAGGATTTTCCTTCACGTTCTGTCCTGGAGACACAGCCAAAAATTAGCAGAAATCTCCCCATAGCTGAGGGGATAGCCATATTGGTGGTTACTGGTCACCGAAGCATTTGTCCCCTTTTGAGAATTTCCCCTCACCTCATTAGCACTTAATAGCCTTGCTGGCTGGCTGGACAGGAGAAACTGTCCTAGAAAATACTGCTTGGCTGCAGCTGTTAGTGCAATATGACTGTGACACTCCAGTGCCCAGCACTGTTCCCTGCATAAAGAGGAGAGGACAGTGGTTGCTTCTGCACCCCTTTCTCTCCCTCCCCCTCCTCCCTCTTTCCCCTACCCCCCTTTCCCCCACTACCACCCCTCCCTTCCCTCCCAGCCTTACCTCTCTCCCTTCCCACTTCCCTCTCTCTCCCACCCTCCCTCTCTCTCCCAGCCTTCCCTCTCTCCCTTCCCACTTCCCTCTACTCCACTCCCCTTTAAGAGTTTTCCCCTGTTTACGAAG
>BLSH010052296.1:268392-279933 GCA_018402905.1 Glandirana rugosa | reverse complement strand
ATATAGAGAATGAGGGAAGGTAAGAGGGGAGGCCAAAAGGGGAAAAGTGGGGGGAGGAAAAGGGAGGGGGGGTGAGATGGGGGCTCAGGGTAAATTGGAGAGAAAGAATGAAAAAAAATGAAAAATAAAAAAATATATATAAAAAAAATAATAATAATAAAAAATAATAATAATAAATAAAAAATAATACATAATTAAAATAATAAATATAAATAATGATTAAGAATAAGATAAAAAGGGAGAGACGAGAAGGGGTTAATAAACAAAGAGAAAGGAGAACAGGAGAAATGTGATCTGTGTTTACTTACTTGGATGGGTTACAAAGAAAGGGAAAAAGGAGTTCTCAGTCCACCACCTCCCCCCCCCATGGAGTAGTGTTAGGAAAAAAGTGGATGTGCTGTAGAAAAAGGGGTGGGGGGGGGGGGTAAACAGGTAAATACAAGTGAAAAAGACAATAGCAGTATTATAGTAATTATAGTAAAACATGCGTCTCTATCTTTTCGCTCATACCCCCAGGGGTGAGAGTATTCAAAGAGAAGATCCAAAAGGTTTCTTGTTGGCAGAGACGCTTGTAGCATTCTGCAGATGAAAACGTTTTTGGAATAGTCTCGAGTGCCCACACTCTGAGACCATTCGTGGACACTAGATGTTTTTCTTGGAAGTGACTTGGTACACTGCGTTTATCGCCATCATCTTCTATGGAATGTCGATGTTCGCCGAACCGTTTACAGAGGGTGCGAGTGGTTCTACCAACATATAACAGCCCACAAGTACAGGCAAGACAGTATATAAGATATTCACTGGAGCAGTTATGGAAATTTTTTATGTGGTATGTTTTACCATTTGTCGTAAAAGTTTTTTGTCCATGCTCGATAAATGGAAAAGTCAGACACAATGCTTTGTGACATCGAAACAAGCCCGTGAGGGGGAACATTGGAATGTGGTTAATGTGGTTTCTGGGTTTTTTTTTTTATTTTGCTGGGAGCAATTTTGCTTTTTATGTTTTTAGCCTTACGGTAAGAAACAAGAGGTTTTTGGGTAAGTGAAGAGTGCAGAAATGGGTCCTCCATCGGTATAGACCAGTGTTGTGTTAATATCCTCTCCATGTGGCAGTATCTGTCATGGAATTGTGTGGTGACACGTAATGGTTGAGTGTCTTTATTGTTTTTTGGCAGTAGTGGGCAATGGGGGTAGGTTTTTTTGTTTGAAAGCTTCAGTAATTAATTGGGTTAGATAGTCTGGGTCCCTGGTACAGTTCATTCGAATTCTATGGAACTGACTTTTGGGGATATTATTGATCCATTTGGGATGTTGGCAACTCCGATATTGTAAAAAGGAGTTACCAGCCGTGGGTTTGACATAATTCCTTGCATGTATGGTCTGATCTTGATGGTATAGTTCAAGGTCTAGAAAGGCTAGTGTAACAGGATCTGTGACATGAGTGAAGGAAAGACCTAGGGGGTTATTATTGCAATACGAGACAAACAAGTCGATCTCTTCCAGGGTACCATCCCATATGATTACTATAACATTTTAAAGTAAGCCCGATCTGCATGGGCTCTAGGTGGTCTTGTGGAGAGTAGGAGAAGGTTGCGGCCGGGCCGGGCCCGGGGTAGCTGGGTGCTCAGGGCAGCATCCAGGTGGGACGCGTGGGCCCTGTGGATCTCTGGGCTCTGCGTTCCCGCAGGTAGCGATCAATTTGGATGGCCAAATTGATCAAGGCATCCAGGGTGTGAGGAACCCCGACGCGGGCCAGCTCATCCTTGAGTGGCTCGGAGAGACCCAACCTGAACTGGTAGCAGAGGGCCACGTCATTCCAGGCTGTATCAGCGCTCCAGTGCTGGCATGCAGATACATAGTCTTGCGCCATGCGGTGGCCCTGCTGGAGGGCATGGAGCGCAGCCTCTGCACTTGTGGCCTGATGGGGGTCTTCGTAATAACTGGGCCATGGCTTGAAAGAAAAGATCCAGACTGGTGGTTTCCATGGCCTTCTGTTTAAGAAGACGGTGGGCCCAGGCTTGCGGCTTGTCCAGGAGGAGCGAAATAACGAGTCCCACCTTGGTGGCTTCCAGAGAGAAGGCCCGGGGTTGCAGGGCAAAGTACAGTTCGCAGGAATTGCGAAACATCTGGTACTTCCTACGGTCCCTTGTAAACCATTCAGGCATGAGCACTTTGGGCTCAGTAGGCAGGGTTACAATGGTGCGGGAGGCAGTCTGACTGGGTCCTGCTGGTGCTGGGGCAGAGAGGTCCTGAACTCTGTTTTCCAACCGAGTGTATCCCCCTTGCAGATTCTTCACTGCTTGTGTAAGTCCAGCAAGGTGTGCACACAGTTCTCCCAGAGGAGAGGGCCCCTGCGCAGACTCAGACATGGCTGTCCATTACTGTCACGTACCTGGTGGTAGAGTCTGGCTTATGCAGTGGGCAACCTCTCTTACTACCTTGTTTCGGGAACCACTGGTAGTGAGGACAGGTGGTTTGAGAGTGCAGGATGGCACAGGGGCTGGACTTGGTCACAGATGGCAGGTGAAGGTTCACTGAAGACTCGTGCAGGCAGAAGAGTAGTGATGCAGGCCGGGTCAGTAACAGGCTGGCAGTGCAGTACAGATGGGTCAGGCAGGCGGATGGTCGGGCACAAGAAGGGTTGGCAACGGGGGGGCAGCAGAAGTACACAGGGATCAGGCAGGAGCAGCATTGTAGGCAAGCCGGGGTCAGTGCAGGGAACGCTGTAGAACGGACAGCACCTGCCCCCTGGTGCTGGCCATTCAAATAGGCTGTTTAGTGCCATTGGCAGCGCATAGGCATGCCGGCTGGGGTTCCAAGTTGTGATTCCTGATAGTTTCCCAATGAATCTGCAGGTGAACCCCCACAGTCTACGAGAGTTATATGCTTTCAGGAATTCTGGGCCCAGAAGAAGTCTTATAAGGCAGGGACCGTGCCTTATAGGTCTTCATGTCTTTAAGTGATTTTTTTAGCTTCAATCTCAAAGATTGGTTCTTTCAATGCCTGACATTCTTCAGGGTTAATTTTGCCTGAGGTCTGGAGGTTTTCTAAGAACTTATTAGACCTGTACTGTCCATTGTGTTTTGTTAGAGAGAGATATGTATAACACTTTATAGTAGCCCTTCACCATCTCTTGGGATTTATAGACCTGTATTTTTGGTTTATGTTCTATGTATGATATATAGGCCCTCATCCTGTCCTCCCTTAGTACCCAGGTCAGAAGCTTTACTGGCTTGTTACCAAACTCATACATAGGTCCATGGATTTTAATTTGTTGAGCTTTAACTTTATGTAGCAGGGAGCTGGCTATCTTACCTGCAGTATCAGATGACATTGCTGCAGTGAGTCTCCTTCCCTCTAGTGCCAGCTAAGACTCTGTGTCACATCCTGCCAGCAGAGTGTTTACCACCAGGGAGCAAAGCATACAGGGAATTGTAATCCCAGGCCCAGAAAGTTACACATTGTATTGAACTGCTGGGAACAACAACTACCAGCCGGCTGGCAGAGAAGAACAGATTCTGCCAGATCCACAGCCGGTCAGGGACATCCAGCCTGAGAGAGGGGATCCGATGTGCATATCCAGAGGCACCTGCAATGATGGATGTGAAGCATTCCGGTGTGGGGTGACCAGTCGGGTCACTACAGGAGCCTGCCTGTTCCAGGACGTTCATTTGGGACTTGACCGCAGGATTGGGTGAGAGGGCATTTGCTCATTTGCTCATTAATCTGGGCCAGTTGTGTTGTTTGGCCCTGCTATTCATGTGTTTAAGTGCAGCAACGAAAGTGGCTAGCTGAAAATTCAAAGCCCCATCCTTCTTTAAAGGGACTGAATCCATACGGGCATGCACACATATGTTCCAAGCCCTGTATATGTAGTGGGTGTGAGGGATAGTTTACCTTGGGGGTGATCTATTGAGTGCTGATTTGAGTACAGTGTTTGCAATTGGGCCTATGACATCAGGGGATAGAAGAGAGAGATCTGACATAAGAGAAGGCCTTTCCTCTGCTCTCCTCCTGCCTAGACTCATAGAGCCAAATTTGAGTAGAGGTAACCAATACGATATAAAGTGTCATATTGTGATTTATTTGCCATTTAAGTGTGCCTCTGCTCTTGGAGACATTCTCAGGTTTCGAATCCCCTGAAAGCAGCCTGAATATAGTATTGAGCTGTATTGCTCTTGAGCTCAGTTATTGCTCTCCAGTTGATTACTTGAATATATACTGTTATTATCTGTTACCCTTTTCCACAGAAATATTTCAGTAAAGATAATTTCTGTGGTTTATCATAACGTGTGTAGTTTCATTGGTCTTTGCACTTACACTATTGCCAGGTGTGCCAGAGGGGCTGAGGCTATTCTTGGGGTTGAGAGGCAGAGTACAGGACTGAACATACTTAAGCGGCTCCTGTGGGGGTAGCGCTACATTTATCTACAACAGATAACGTTTAATTGGTCATGTGAGATGTCAATTTTCAATGCTACTCCCAGTGCCAGGGATATTTTATGTTTCCAGGTTGTGTATTTGGCCCAAGAGGGGGAGGATCTCTTTCTCTTCATTATAGAGCCCTGTTTGATCAAATGGCCCTGCTACATGCACATTTTTTACCTTCCCAGGTTACAAGGGGTAAGGTACTGTATCTTTGGAGAAGAATTGTTTTTTTTACCTTTTAAGAAGTGTGTCAGGACCTGGATCTGTGCCCAGGACCTCTGCTGTGTCTAGCAGTAGCTTTTCTTGCTGATCTACCTAAAATTTTGAACTGCTCCCTGCCTGATCCCTTGGACAAACTTACTTTCTATCTTGTTTCTGGTAAGTCTTGAACGTTTTGCTCCTCCCATGAACTTCCCATTTAAAGCTAAATTCTAGGAATTCAGCTCCTTTGTAAAAAGTAAAGGCACACTATGAGTTAAGTCCAAGGGGGTGCATGACATCTCCTGGCCTTATCTTTATTGTTAACATCTGACAGTTTTATTGCTCTCCTGGAAGAAGCTATCGGCTATTGCTGTATTTCCAGGAGCCCGATGCTGATGCTTCAGGTCTAAGCATCTTCAACATTAGAGTTGGTGCTGCTGCTTAGTCTGCCCTTCCACTCCTCCTGCCCAATCACAGAAGCCCTTGTATTATGTATTACTCATAAAAGACAAAGGCTTCTCTGAATGGGCAGCAGAGGGGAGGGGCAGGCATAGGTGCTCTGTTTCCCTCTCTCTTCTCTCTCACAGCGCCGAGTGTCAGTAAATGCTCTGGCAGAACCATAAACCTGTCAGATATAAATAATAGAGATAAGTTTAATATGTGCCACATGCCTCCGTTGACCTAATACATAGTGCATTTGCACTCTTTACAAAGTGTTACGCCATGTCTTTGCACTTATTGTTTGCAAGATTATTGTGCTCTCCTCCAGCCAATAACTTGCTCCTGCATATTAAAAAAATAGAAAATGTTCTTCTTTTTGAATATGCACATGTGCACAACATGGAAAATGGTAATAAAAATAGACTTTTCTTTTCAACAGCTTGAATGTGTGAATTGGCCCTCAAAGTTCGAATTTCTGCTCAGATGCTGCAGATTCACATGCTTTGGAGATTTGCAGAAATTCACCTAATCTACCACTGATCCTACGGAATTTAATACACTTAACTATAAAAATTTTATATAAGTGGTTCATCCCTTTGTCTACAGAACCTTGAGTCATGGACTTCCTGCCAAGCTTGTATGTCCATCAAAAAAGTTGTCTTATTTAAAAGAGACTCTAATAAAGTGGGCCCCACTCTAAAAACCTTAACCTGGTGTTGGCGCACACCACTGGAAAAGGAGATTATATGAAATTGGGCTCCCAATTCTTTGGTGAACCATGCACATTCAATAATTTACGTAAAGGCTGACTCTGTAAAAGATTACAATTTTCCCTTTCAGTGGGCTGCATCCAGTGGCCTCTGGTCCTGTCATCAATATTAGTTCAGGCTCCCTAGCCCTGCATTGGAAGTGATGATACTGAGAGACAGTCCACCCCCGGGGCATGGGAGAGCACCTTTTGCTGAGGAGCAGAGAATCTTGTAGGTAAAAGTGCTTTTACTCTCGCCTAAAACAAAGAATCTAACGAAAAAAAAAGTTTTGTACTTTAAATATACTTTAAATTAAAAAACAATATCTTAGTGTGATTTAGTATCTAGTTATTTGTCTTTTGTTCCAAGATTATTTGTAGTAATGTAATTCTTAATATCTACAAATGTTCATCCTTTTTGTTTTGTTTTTTTTTTTGTTTTTTTTCCCTGACTCTAGGGGAATTAAAACTATACAAAATAGGCCAAATCTGATTGCTGGCAACCTGACAGATTTAGAGTCTGTGGAACCATGTCAGTGTGCCAAGATGACTTACAGCAGCTCAGTGAAGAACAACGAAGCTTGGGCTGTAAATTGTGGCATCACCAGTGTCCCTGTTAAAACATCTGTTAATATCTGATAAAGCCTTCGCTGCAAAATAAAAAGTCATTACAGTAGATGTAAATTAGTTAAGTTTAGGAGGTAGATATTACTTGAAAGATTTATGGCTCTAGCAGCTTGAAGTGAACCTGCACTAGTCTAAAAATGCCTTAAAAGAGAAGTATGGCAAAAGCTTTTTTTGGCCATACTTCTCTTGTAGGTCACAGAAGTACACTGATCGAGTCAGCTGATGAGCTGAGGGCTATTGCTGGGAGTCTATCATTTTAAGAGAAAGATGTATTCCGACAATCACATTTTTTTTTGATTGACTAAATTTTACATGAATAACTGACTTTGGTCTTTTAATTGATCCTTGTAGTCTCGATTTCTTTACAAGTCTAGATTACACTGTATCCTCATCTGCTACTAAGTCACAACATATTATTCAACTCAGAGAACCCATACTGCCCTGCACTGAGGCTTCGACTATGACAGTAGAACTAAAGGGATGGAACCAAGAACTTAACGTCTACAGGACAGGCTATTGTAATAAATTTTGGAGTTTTCATTTTTGGAAAACGTGTGACAAAATTCTGATCTTTAAAAGACCGCGTCTCTTACTAAATATCTTGAGGTGTCAACTTTCCAAAAAGGAGTCATTTTAGCATTTTGGTGGTATTTGTACTGTCTTGGCAATTAAGGCCTTGAGGAAAGCGCTAGATAGTCAAAATATTAGGGTTCATAAATTGCAAACATATATATGTAGCACAGCATTTCTGTGTACAGAAGGTAAATTTGTGCTCCTGCTGTAGTCAGAGGAGCCAGGGTTCATTTATTGTTGTTAGTTAGGTTAGCAGTCCTCCAAGGGCTGAGTCTCTGCTGCCTCCCCCTGGCTTCTAGAGCTTAGGAAAGTTCTGTAACACAGAGGGGGAGAGGAGCAGATATAATGCCTGAATATTTATTGGAACTCTCCAATCCCTGGATGTGGATATTCCAGAAGGTGGAGGGATAGCCCTGAATTATTCTGGAGCCTGACCATATGGGAGCAGAGTCCAGGATCCAAAGGCCTGGGGGGACCCCTGTGCTGGGGGCTCTGCCTCCAGGCAGAAGGGGGAAGAGAGGAAGAGTACTGGGAGAGAGAGACAGAACAGTGGAAGAAGCCTTCAGCCTTATCTAGGCTTAGCTAAGTCACCGTGGGACCCATTGCGACCTGTCCAGCATATTTGCTGCAGGATCTTTACAAGGGACTGAATGAATAACCTCCCATTTTCCACAACCCAAAGCCTATAGGTGAGAAATAGCCAGGTACAATACCCAGCTAGCTATCTGAAAGGGGCAGCTCAAAGCTATTTAGCCTACTTCACCTCTGCTTGGGGAGCCTAAGTTGGAGCCAGGAGCTTTGGCATTCTTGAAGATAGAGTATCTGCAATCAGTAGTGGAGTTGATCTTTGCTAGTCGGGCTGTACACATTTCTCATGGGAATACAGCCTTGGGATCTTTTTGAGAACTCAGAGACAGTTACTATATGTCCTCAAGTTCTACTTTACCACAGTTCAGGGCATCCTATACCACCCTAACCCCATCCAAGTTGATTTACTAATAAACTAAACCAAAACAAAGCCCTTGGACTGTTTTTTTGACTACAGTGTGCTTGCTGGAAATATCCATTGCCTTGCTTTGCATGCAAAGGGGGACCCAAAATCCAGATGCCCCTAAGGGTGTAGTGCTACATACAGTATCTCACAAAAGTGAGTGTCATTTCTTCAGTGTTGTCGCATGAAAAGATATAATAAAATACTTACAAAAATGTGAGGGGTGTACTAACTTTTGTGAGCTACTGTGTGTGTGTGTATATATATATATATATATATATATATATACTATATTGTCAAAAGTATTGGGACAACTGCCTTTACATGCACTTCCCAGTCTTAATCCATAGGGTTCAATGGTGAGTTGGCCCACCCTTTGCAGCTATAACAGCTTGTTCACAAGGTTTAGGAGTGTGTCTATGAGAATGTTTGACCATTCTTCCAGAAGCACATTTGTGAGGTCAGGCACTGATGTTGGACGAGAAGGCCTGGCTCAGTCTCCGCTCTAATTCCTCCCAAAGTTGTTCTATCTTGAAGTCAGGACGCGGTTTAGGCCAGTCAAGTTCCTCCACCCCAAACTCGCTCATTCATGTCTTTATGGACCTTGCTCTGTGCACTGGTGCGCAGTCATGTTGGAACAGGAAGGGGCCATCCCCGAACTGTTTCCACAAAGTTGGGAGCATGAAATTGTCAAAAATGTCTTAGTATACTGGTGCCTTAAGAGTTCCCTTCACTGGAGCCAAGGGGCCAAGCCCAACCCTTGAAAAACAACCCCTCACCATAATACCCCCTCCACTAAATGATTTGGAGGTGGCTCAATACCTTTGGCAATATAGTGTGGATGAGCGAGTTTGAGGCAGAAGAACTTGACTGGCCTGAACCTCTAGCCAATAGAACACCTTTGGGATGAATTAGAGTGGACCCTGCAAGCCAGGCCCTCTCGTCTAACATCAGTGCCTGACCTCACAAATGTTCTTCTGGAAGAATGGTCAAAAATTCCCATAGACACACTCCTAAACCTTGTGGACAGCCTTCCCAGTAGAGTTGAAGCCGTCCCTACACTTTTGAAAATATATAGATATAGATATATATATATATATACAGTATCTCACGAAAGTGAGTACACCCCTCACATTTTTGTAAATATTTTATTATATCTTTTTTTGTGACAACACTGAAGAAATGACACTTTGCTACTATGTAAAGTTGTGAGTGCACAGCTTGTATAAAAGTGTAAATTTGCTCTCCCCTCAAAATAACTCAACACACAGCCAATAATGTCTAAACCCCTTGCAACAAAAGTAAGTACACCGCTAAATGAAAATGTCCAAATTGGGCCCAATTAGCTATTTTGCCTCCCCGGGGGTATGTGACTCATTAGTGTCACAAGGTCTCAGGTGTGAATGGGGAGCAAGTGTGTTAAATTTGGTGTTATCGCTTCCACTCTTATACTGGTCACTGGAAGTTCAACATAGCACCTCATGGCAAAGAGCTCTCTGAGGATCTGAAAAAAAGAATTGTTGCTCTACATAAAGATGTCCTATGCTATAAGAAGATTGCTAAAACTCTGAAACTAAGCTGCAGCACGGTGGCCAAGACCATATAGCCGTTTAACAGGACAGGTTCCACTCAGAACAGGCCTCACCATTGTCGACCAAAGAAGTTGAGTGCACGTGATCAGCATCATATCCAGAGGTTATCTTTGGGAAATAGACGTATGAGTGATGCCAGCATTGCTGCAGAGGTTAAAGGGGTTGGAGGTCAGCCTGTCAGTGCTCAGACCATATGCCATACACTGCATCAAATTGGTCTGCATGGCTGTTGTCCCAGAAGGGAGCCTCTTCTAAAGATGATGCACAAGAAACCCTGCAAACAGTATGATGAAGATAAACAGACTAAGGACACGGATTACTGGAACCATGTCCTGTGGTCTGATGAGACCAAGATAAACTTATTTAGTTCAGATGGTATCAATCATGTGTGGCGGCAACCAGGCGAGGAGTACAAAGACTAGTGTGTCTTGCCTACAGTCAAGCATGGTGGTTGGGAGTGTCGTGGTCTGGGACTGCATGAGTGCTGCCGACACTGGTGAGCTACAGTTCATTGAGGCTGGGTTCACACCTATGCAAACTAGATGCCGATTTCACCGCATCTAGTTTTGCATAGGAGGAGATTGTGACTGGCTCTCTATGGAGCCGGTTCACACATCTCCACAGCAGGTCTGGTGTGGTTTGCACAAAGACGCTGTGCGTCTTTTGGGCCATTTCAACTTCGGGCTGAAATGGGACATGAAACTGTGAACCACCACGCATCGGACCCCTGCTGGGAGCCGCTACGAGTTCCAGTGTAAACCCAGCCTTAGGGAACCATGAATGCCAACATGTACTGTGACATACTGAAGCAGAGCATGATCCCCTCCCTTCGGAGACTGGGCCGTAAGGCGGTATTCCAACATGATAATGACCCCAAACACACCTCCAAGACGACCATTGCCTTGCTAAAGAAGCTGAGGGTAAAAATAATGGACTGGCCAAGCATGTCTCCAAACCTAAATCCTATTGAGCAACTGTGGGGCATCCTCAAAGGGAAGGTGGAGGAGCGCAAGGTCTCCAACATCCACCAGCTCAGTGATGTCTTCATGGAGGAGTGGATGAGGACTCCAGTGGCAACCTGTGAAGCTCTGGTGAACTCCATGCCCAAAAGGGTTAAGGCAGTGCTGGAAAATAATGATGGCCACACAAAATATTGACACTTAGGGGTTGATTTACTAAAGATGGAGAGTGCAAAATCTGGTGCAGCTGTGCATGGTAGCCAATCAACTTCTAACTTCAGCTTGTTCAATAAAGCTTTGACAATAAAACCTGGAGACTGATTGGTTTCTATGCAGAGTTGCACCAGATTTTGCACTCTCCAGTTTTAGTAAATCAGCCCCTTTGGGTCCAATTTAGACATTTTCACGTTTGTTGCCAGCAGTTTAGACATTCATTTCTGTGTGTTACGTTATTTTGAGGGGACAGTGAATTTACACTGTTATACAAGCTGTGCACTCACTACTTTACATCAGTGGTTCTCAACCCTGTCCTCAAGTACCCCCAACAGGCCATGTTTGAAGGTTTTCCTTCATCTTGCACAGGTGCTTTAAATCAGAGTCAATGGCTTGGTATTTTGGACAGCTATTTTATCTAAGAGAAATTCCCAAAACATGGTCTGTTGGGGGTACTTGAGGACAGGGTTGAGACCACTGCTTTACATTGTAGCAAAGTGTCATTTCTCCAGTTTTGTCACATGAAAAGATAGAATAAAATATTTACAAAAATGTGAGGGGCTCACAGTAAGTGCTATGGCTGTGATGCATATACAGTATCTCACAAAAGTGAGTACTTCGGTAACTGAGACTAAATTTCGTGGACACGTTCTACTTCCTTTTGGAAGTTTGTACCGGACAACCCCCATGAACTCCTGTCCCAACTCTTGGTGACTACATTTCATCACTCACGTGTCGAACATATTGTCACATTTAAGTGACAGGGGA
>BLSH010052296.1:249299-260462 GCA_018402905.1 Glandirana rugosa | reverse complement strand
TTGTAATACCCCACAAACGCCGTAGAAGCGGGCGGCACCTTGCGGGGTATTACGTACCGCTTTACCCTCCCGACGACGACAGACGAACCGGCACAAAACTGTCAAATAAATACCAGGTCCCGCCCCGGTAGGTCACTACATCGACCACTGGTGGCGGGAGAAAACTACAGCGTGTCGCAGTATGTATTATTCATCACAAAAATAACTTTCTTTCGGTTTTTGGCGATTGCGTTTTTTTTATGTTTTTTTTGGGTATTTGCCTTCTGTAAGTCCTCATGCACACAGGACATTTAAAAAATGCAAGCGCTCCTGCCAGGAAAAAGCAGTGTTAAAATGCGCTGTTAGCCACATTTTTGAATAGCGTTTATGGGTTTTTTTTGTATTTTTTTTGCGTTAGCGGTTTTTGGCTTTCTTTCAATAAAAACACTACTTATTATGTATGACGCTGTGCGACATCAAAAGAGGGCGGTGGTCACCAGCTACATCACTGGATGGCCCCGCCCTGGACCATAAATAAACTGTCAAAACACGGCCAAGCAGACAGCAGCAGCCCTCCCATTTCGCCATGCATTATGGGGCGTTCCACGGCGGGCGAAGATGCCGCAAACACCCCATAATGTTCACACTTCAACTTGAACCGCGGGCCCTAGTCACCACTAAGCAGTCTTTAATTAAAGGAGAAGTACAGCCAAAGCTCATGTGGCTGTACTTCTCCTGTGGATCACAGGAGTGCAGTTCGTTCTGCACTTCTGTGACCCATTTTCAGCAGACGCTCTGTCGGCTGACATCACAGAGCCGGTCCAGGCTCAGGAAAGATCACATAGAGCCTGAGCCAGCTGCTCCCACCTCCAGTGATCACTGGGGTGGGGGGGTTGGGGATTGCAGAGAAGACAGTGCTGACTAACAGTCACCAGCTCTCTGCTCAGGGAGCTCTGAGAACCAAGCAATCAGCGGTGTTTGATCACTCAGTTCTCAGCCTTAGAGCCAGTGGGGGACAGATGCAGCATTAAACCAATGCTGCATCCACCTAGATAAGTATGATTCTACAATAAAAAAATCCTATACTTCTCTTTTAAACCTCTCTCTCTGGCATCCATTACTAGTAATATGGTGGCAACCTGGGACCTGGTAATGCCCATCTTTTATGGAAGCAATGACACCCCTTTCATCCAGCCTGCTGGGTCTCTTCAACAGCTCTGCCCTCCATGTGGATATGGCAGCTCAAACTTTCTCAAAAACTGCAACAAACAATCAGGACAGGCAGCTCTCCACCTTAGCAGCCAGGTCCCTGGTCACTTCTCACATCCCACAGAAGTTTGCCTTCAGCCTTGGGTTTCTATTTGCTTTTCCTCCTTCTGCAGCTCTCTGCCATGTCGGGACTTGTAGTCCTTTCCACTACTTGGCTTGATAGAGGCTGTCTCTTGGGGATTACATCCTTCAAAGTTCCAAGTGGCTGCCAACTGTTTTTTTCTTTCCCAATCACAGTGTCCTTTGGGGCAGTAGGGAGAGTTAAAAATAGCCAACAGCCAATCAAAATCCCAATAGCTGCTGTCTAGGGGTGGGTCCTGCCCCTTGCCTGCACTAACAGCCAATTAGTGCTCGGTCCTCTCTTTTCCTTCATGCAGCGGCCACACAAGCAGGAAAGAAAGGAAAAAAAGACTCCTGCTGCTCTCTATTCTCAGCACTGCTGGGCAGGATCTAAAGAGCCCAGCCCAATGCTATATTACTTCTCCCACTTCATCATATAGCAACTTCTTACTTGACTTCTGCAGGTATATGTGGGATACAGACAGGAAATATGAAATGCCCTCTAGTCTCTTAACCATTGGCAGCAGCATAACACCTACATTTAAAGAGTAGATGAAAAAGCCTTTTCTATATAAGAAAGCAAATGCAGATCACTAGGTCCAAATCATAACAGGGGAATTGAGGGAAGATCTAATAGAAGATAGCTTTCTCCATTGACACATCTGAACAAATGTCAATTAATTTATCCGCTTGCCGACTGCCTAATGCAGATGTGTGGTGGCAAAACAGCCTCCCAGTGCTGGATCACGTACCTAGCATGTGTTCCGCTCGCCCCCCAACATGACTATGCTATGAATCCTTACAGCACAAGCCGATCAGGGGGTCTCGGCCAATGATTGGACAGCTCAGTGATTCACAGAACAGAGCTCTGAGATTGTAAACAATACAGACTTCTGTTCACTGATTTGGGGATCTTGCTGTTTTCTTATTCCCTGCTAAGCAGGGAAAAAATAACAGAAGCCTTAGTAAAATCAACACATATCACACGCATCACACATAGTTAGGCACACTATATACCAAAAAAACCACCTTGTTTGGACTATACTGGTCTTTACTTGGATTTTACAGAGAGCCTTTTGGCTCTCATTGTCTCCCTGCTTTGTGTGATCTCTAAGTATAGACTGCCATTGCAGGTACACACCAGTATATGGTTCTGATTGCTGACAGTTTCTTCAAGAAAATACACAATGCTACTCCCTTCCTTATGGTTTCAGTTTTATTGATGGCCTATTTTCAAGTAAGTTGATTTTTCTTTCAGGGGGTGATGGATGTTTCACAGATGTAATTAATTAGAGCCTAATGGACTATTTATGCAGCCCTTTATTATTAGTCATGTTTTGTTATCTTTATGTAGGTCTTAGAATTATTCTTATCACCCAATATCAGTATCATAGCCTCCCTGCTACTGACCTGCATGGCTCGCCAAGTGGTTCATTTGTACTATGCATTTCTCCACCATCCTCAGGTTATATACCTTAAGCGATGTGTAATTTGACACAGAGAACACTCTTTGATATACAGTATCTCACAAAAGTGAGTACACCCCTCACATTTTTGTAAATATTTTATTATGTTTTCATGTGACAACACTGAAGAAATGACACTTTGCTACAATGTAAAGTAGCGAGTATACAGCTTGTATAACAGTGTAAATTTGCTGTCCCCTCAATATAACTCAACACACAGCCATTAATGTCTAAACCGCTTGCAACAAAAGTGAGTAAACCCCTAAGTGAAAATGTCCAAATTGGGCCCAATTAGCCATTTTCCCTCCCCGGTGTCATGTGACTCATTAGTGTTACAAGGTCTCGCGTGTGAATGGGGAGCAGGTGTGTTAAATTTGGTGTTATCTCTCTCACTCTGTCATACTGGTCACTGGAAGTTCAACATGGCACCTCATGACAAAGAACTCTCTGAGGATCTGAAAAAAAAATGTTGCTCTACATAAAGATGGCCTAGGCTATAAGAAGATTACCAAGAACCTGAAACTGAGCTGCAGCATGGCAGACAAGACCATACATCGGTTTAACAGGACAGGTTCCACTCAGAACAGGCCTCGCCATGGTTCGACCAAAGAGGTTGAGTGTATGTGCTCAGCTTCATATCCAGACATTCTCTTTGTATGAGTGCTGCCAGCATTGCTGCAGAGGTTGAAGGGGTGAGGGATCAGCTTGTCAGTGCTCAGACCATAGGCTGCACACTGCATCAAATTGGTCTGCATGGCTGTCGTCCCAGGAGGATGACTCTTCTAAAGATGATGCACAAGAAAGCCCACAAACAGTTTTTTGAAAACAAGCAGACTAAGGACATGGAATATTGGAACCATGTCCTGTGGTCTGATGAGACCAAGATAAACTTATTTGGTTCAGATGGTGTCAAGCTTGTGTGGCGGCAACTAGGTTAGGAGTACATAGACAAGTGTGTCTTGCCTACAGTCAAGCATGGTGGTGGGAGTGTCATGGTCTAGGCTGCATGAGTGCTGCCGACACTGGGGAGCTACAGTTCATTGAGGGAACCATGAATGCCAACACGTACTGTGACATACTGAAGTAGAGCATGATCCCCTCCCTTCGGAGCCTGGGCCACAGGGCAATATTCCAACATTATAACGACCCCAACACACACTTCAAAGATGACCACTGCCTTGCTAAAGAAGCTGAGGGTAAGGGAGATGGACTGGCCAAGCATGTCCCCAGACATAAACCCTATTGAGCATCTGCGGGTTATCATCAAACGGAAGGTGGAGGAGCACAAGGTCTCTAACATCCACCAGCTCTGTGATGTCATCATGAAGGAGTGGAACCTGTGAAGCTCCGGTGAACTCAATGCCCAAGAGGGTTAAGGCAGTGCTGCAAAATAATGGTGGCCACAAAAAATATTGACACTTTGAGCCAAATTTGGACATTTTCACTTAGGGGTGTACTCACCTTTGTTAGCAGTGGTTTAGACATTAATGGCTGTGTGTTGAGTTATTTTGAAGAGACAGCAAAGTTACACTGTTATACAAGTTGTGCACTCACCACTTGGTAGCAAAGTGTCATTTCTTCAGTGTTGTCACATGAAAAGATATAATAAAATATTTACAAAAATGTGAGGGGTGTACTCACTTTTGTGAGATACTGTATATATATAGTGACATTGTCATATACTGATATTTGCACGTCTTACTTCAGTTTGGTTATTTCTCTTTGCTGCCAAGTTAAAAAGATCCAGAGGAAGCATGTATATGTGAAATGCGTCAACCTCTTGTATGTTATAGCAAAGTCCTAACCCTATTGGCATACATTGCATAAAAGGGATTCGTTTTCAATGTTTTAGATGTTTTTTAATGATTTGAAATAAAATGTAACTTTTTAAAATTTGGTATATTGTCCCTCTCTGGTACCAGTAAAGTCCAAACACTGTGTTTTTTTGGTGTATAGTAGTTAACATGCGGTACCTCCCTAATGGTCAAGCACTTCTATTTTGCTATAGATGTCAACCCTTTCCCAGCAGTGTCATCAGTACAGTGACAGTGCTCATTATTAGCACTGATCACTGTATTAGTGTCACTGGTGATGTAAGTGGCAGTTAGTCAGTTCCCCCCAGTGTCAGTTAGTGTCAGATTGCCCGCTGCACTATCACAGTTCCGTTATAAGTCGCTGATCACCACCATTAGTAGTACAAAAAAATAAATAAGTAAAAATTTCAGTACACAGCATATCTCAAAGTTTGTAAATGCTATAATTGCCACACAAACCAATCAATGTACACTTATTGGGATTTTTTTACCACAGACATGTAGCAGAATTTATTTTCTTCAAAATGTATGAAGAAATTAGATATTTTACATTTTTTTTGGATATGTTTCATAGCAGAAAGTAAAAACTATTGTTTTCTCTTTTAAAAGTGTAGGTCTTTTTTCATTTACATAGCAAAAAATAAAACACAGTGGTGATCAAATACCACCAAAAGAAAGCTCTATTTGTGTGAAAAAAATATATAAATATTGTTTGGGTACATATTTGCATGACCGTGCAATTTTCAGTTAAAGTAGCGCAGTGATGAATAGCAAAAAATGGTCATGAAGGGGATAAAATCTTCCGAAGGGCAAGTGGTTAAAATCTATTATTTATATGTTAGTGTCTAAGGACATCACCACATATGGAAGTCCCGGAGGAATGGGTAAGATGTTTTGTAGCCGGCCGGCTTTACTAATACACAATCGATTTTATATGGGATGTGAAGTAAGTGCAATCCTTTTAATTTGTAATACATTTTCTAAGGTTTTACACTATGGCGAGTTTTATCATTTTTGCATGGGGAGCCAAATCTGCTTTCAAGTGACAATACAATAAGTCCAGAGTGATTAAGGCCCTAGCAGTGCTATTGGATATAGGAGAAACCCTATTGGTCAATTAGGAAGTGCTAACGTATAGGAGAAGTTGTCTTCATTGGCCACCTGCAGAGAAGTGGATCTCCATCTAGCCGGAGGGTTAGAGGCCCTGGCAGGGTTAACAGCCACAGGCGTTGTTGACCTTCCATGACAGGAATTCAATATCTTCCGGTAAGCGGCCATTTGAATTGGTGAAGGATTGCACCGTGGTGGGAAGAGTACGTAGATGTGAAAGAAGTTTATTTCAATATTTTCTTTTCACAGACTGTTTTTTAATGCATTATATTTATTTTTATATACATTTTTTGGGGTTTGATCACATATTCAGTTTAGTTATAAGCGCAGCTTTATATATTTTTATATATTAGTCTCTGTCTTATCTTTAAAAATAACTATGTAGTGGTAAAAATTACCTGTGTAACAAAGCTATGTTGCACTTTTTTTCACTGTGCAACTTAAAGTGGTATTAAACAGCATAAAACAAAAATGTATTATATTGCAGCTTACCATTTCCTATATGACGTGGCTGCATTGGTTTTCTTTTTTTCTTTTGCCTTTATTTGTAGCTGTTGATCCCACCAGCAAGTCTGTTATTTTTAACAGACCAAGAAATCCAGCAAAAGTGACAGCTAGAGTGTTGAGGCAAACCATTTACCACTAACAGGGGTGCTTACAGTGACCAGCTTTGATTCATTTATGTAAAATCTTTAACCCAAAAGGATAAAAAAAAAATTGCTGTAACTGCTTAAAAAGTGTTAGCTGGAGTTCACCGTTATAAAAAAAACACTTTATGCAGTCCACAAACACCATTCCATAATTCTAAACAAATCTAATTTTAAAACATGCATTTTGCTCTTCCCACACCTGTAGGCCATTTGTTCCATGGAGTGAAGTCTGCACCAAAGCTTCTGATGGTTTTCACAGCTCTGTCTTGTTCTCTTCTGTAGAACAGACCAGCCTTTAGGATGAACGCTTTGTCCTTCTTGCATGCTCTGTGCATGCGCATTGTGCTGAACATATGAGCTCAGTGGCTGCAACGGGAGAGAGAGTATTGCAGCTGCTGAATTCATAAGCGGTGACAAGAGATGGAGCTGTGCATGTGTGGGGGCTCAGAAGGATGGTGCACACTTTTGTACCACCAGGGGACATTCGTTCTTACATTTCTTTTAAATCTGATTCATTTGGCATTATGGAATGGTGTTCATGAACTGCATAGGGATTTTTTTTTACAGGTGAACCAACCTTTTAGTTCGTTTTTGTTAGTCAAGGCTATCCAAATCTGCTAGTGCATTTAACATTACCCTCTTTCCTGACTGACAATGCCGTTGTACGATGGTGTCTCCATCGCTCCTCCATCCATAGTGGAAACACCTTAAGAAAGGAATTGTGTTACTGGCTAAATGACAGAAGTCTCATACACATGATGTGATGGTCATACGACCGGACGTCCAAAATCGTATGTCGGCTGTTGTATCTCGCATACTGACGTTCCCTAAGCGATCGTACAACCAAGCCTAACGTGGTGACGTGTTACGAGCGTATAACAAGGGAGTTCAGGTGAATGTGATTTGTGAATTAGGAACGTAGGTTTACACGAACAGACACTTCCGGGTGTTCCTGACTTCTGAGCATGCGTGTTTTCCACGTACAACTTGTTGGACCAACTTCTCAGTACACACGGTACAACAGTCGTACGACCGCTTGTTGTACAACAAAAGTTTTCTAGTCCGCTCATCCAACTTCTGTTGTATGACCATCGCACGTCAGCTGTTCTAATTGCGGGTACTAACGGTTGGATGATCGTACAACAAGCAGTCATATGACCGTTTTCATACGACCACCGCACCGTGTGTACGGGGCTTAAGTGAAAATAAAGGAAGCAAAGCCTAAAAAAATAAAAGGAGTACGGAGTTGGCAAAACTGCTGTATATTAAATCTTTGTTTTGGATTTAATGCTGCTGTAGCATTTGCTTGTGTAGTTTGGCCTGAAGGACAGAGGCAGAGTATGTAAAGATTGTCTATAAACCTCAGCAGCCATTTAAAACCCTTCAAATCCACCTTAATGTGACCTTCCCTACTGACTTCAATACTTTTTGATGAAATGCTCACCGAAAGTTCAGCAGAGCAAAAACTACCAATTTTGCTGATTCCTACTAGCGTTGAGCGGACACCTGGATGTTCGGGTTTGTCAGGTTCGACCGAACTTCGCAAAAAAGTTTGAGTTCGGCACCGAACTTGACCCGAACTTACCCCGGACCTCGAACCCCATTGAAGTCAATGGTGACCCGTACTTTTGGCCACAAAAATGGCTCTAAAAAAGTCCTGGAAAGGGCTAGAGGGCTGCAAAAGGAAGCAAAATGGTGGCAAGAGTAGGACAAGTGCTCTGCAAACAAATGGGAATAGGATAGGGAAATAACTTAACCACTTCAATACTGGGCACTTAAACCCCCTTCCTTCCCGGACCAATTTTCAGCTTTCAGCGCTGTTGCAGTTTGAATGACAATTGCGCGGTCATGCAACAGTGTACCCAAATTAAATTTTTATCATTTTTTTCACACGAATAGAACTTTCTTTTGGTGGTATTTAATCACCTCTGGGTTTTTTATTTTTTGCGCTACAAATTTAAAAAGACCAAAAATTTTCAAAAACAATGCATTTTTCTTTGTTTCTGTTATAAAATTTTGCAAATAAGTAATTTCTCTTCATAAATTTTGACCAAAAATGACACTGCTACTTTTTTTTGGTAAAAAATAACCCAAATTGGGGTTTATTTGGTGTTGGCGGTGATGGCGGACAGACAGATGTTTTGTGCACTGTGACAGATGTGACGGGGACAGATAGATGTTTTGGGGACTGTGACAGATGTGACGGGGACAGACAGATGTTTTGTGTATGGTGACAGATGTGATGGGGACAGACAGATGTTTTGGGGACTGTAACAGATGTGATGGGGGACATACAAATATTTTGGGGACTGTTTTATGGGGACACTGACATGTATGTGGACAGGGGTATCAGTGGTGCTTGGTGCACTGTGTGGGGGGCAATCTGTGAGAGCTCTCTGTATGAAATCATTTTCATACAGAGAGCCTGTCACATAGCTGCAGCTTCCCCCCTTCCCCCCCTGCACTGAGCTCTCACTGAGCTCTGCGGGGAGGATAACTGACACAGAGACACGTGTCTCTGTTTACATTGTGACTGCTGTGATTGGACACAGCCGTCACATGATCTGGGGGGCCAATCACGGCACCCATATCCCGATCTGTGCTTGGCTGGATCCTGTGATCATAATGACCACAGGATTGAGCCGCAGCGCGCCGCGTGGCCGTGCTGCGAGCACTCGTTCTGAAAGACGTAAATGAACGTCCAATCACAATGGCGTGGCTCCCACCCGGCCGTACGTATATATACAGTGGCCGGGTGGGAGGTGGTTAAAATCACATAAAAAAAATAAATATTGGAGGAGGAGGTGGATGTGGAGTAGGAGCCTGGAGGTTGAGGAGGCGGTGACCGTGTCGGTGTAGGTGGAAGTGGAGGTGGAGGAGGAAGAGGTAGCCAACACTGTTTTTTGTTTGTATGTTTTTTTTTCTAATTGGGGTAGCCCCCAAAATATTGAGACATATTCAAAAAAAAAAAATATACCAATGGCTGTGTGCGGCCAGTCTAAATGTCTATTCTGCACAAGGTACAGACAAGTCTTGTGGGATCCATGCCTGGTTCATTTTAATAAATGTTAGCTTGTCCACGTTGGCAGGGCAGGCCAGCACCTCCAAGGCATGAAGGGCAAGCTCAGGCCATGTGCCCAATTTGGAGACCCAGAAGTTGAATGGGGCAGACCCATCAGTCAGTACATGTAGGCGTGTGCACAGATACTGTTCCACCATGTTGCTGAAATGCTGCCTCCTGCTAAGATGTTGCCTATCAGCTGGTGGTGCTGTTTGTTGTGGCGTGCTGCTGACAAGCTTTTCCACATTTCGGCCATGCTAACCCTGCCTTCTGAGGTGCTGGCTGTGCCACAGCTGCGTTGGCGACCTCTTCCTCCTCCTCTGCCTTCGGCTTGTGCTTCCACTGAGCCCCTGGTGTCATTTGGGAATGCCCTCAGCAGCGCGTCTACCAGCGTGCGCTGGTAGTCGCGCATCTTCTGATCACACTTCAGTGAGGGAATTAAAGACGGCACATTGTCCTTGTACCTGGGATCCAGCAGGGTGGCCACCCAGTAATCAGCACAAGTTAAAATGTGGGCAACTCGGCTGTTGTTGAGCAGGCACTGCAGCATGTAGTAACTCATGTGTGCCAGGCTGCCCAGAGGCAAAGACAAGCTGTCCTCTGTGGGAGGTGCATCATCTGTGTCCTCTGTATTCCCCCAGCCATGCTCCAGTGATGCCCACGAGCTGCGTTGGGTGCCACCCTGCTGTGAACATGGTTCCTCCTCCTACTCCTCCTCATCATCCTCGTCCTCCTCATTCTCCAGAACTGTGCCCTGGCTTGAAAGTTTTTTTACCTGGCCTATGCTGGTGCAGGAACCCACCCTCCAAGCCACTTGTGAATGACTGGCCTTATAACCGTGGAAATGACCCCTCTTCCTGCTCCTCCTGTGCCACATCCTCTTCCATCATCACCCAAAGTGTTTTTCTTCAAGGAGACATAGAAGTGGGATAGTAACGCTGAGAACAGCGACATCAGCACTGGCCATGTTGGTGGAGTACTCGAAACACCGCAATATGGTACACAGGTCTCGCATGGAGGCCCACTCGTTGGTGGTGAAGTGGTGCTGTTCCGCAGAGCGACTGACCCGTGCGTGCTGCAGCTGAAACTCCACTATTGCCTGCTGCTGCTCGCACAGTCTCCCCAGCATGTGCAAGGTGGAGTTCCACCTTGTGGGCACGTCACACAGGAGGTGGTGAGTGGGAAGGCCGAAGTTCTGCTGCAGCGCAGACAGGCTAGCAGTAGCAGGGTGGGAAAGCGTGCACAGACGGCTCACACTTTCTGCAGCAGCTCTGACGTAGTTTTTTAGAAATTTCTGCACCACCAAATTCAGCATATGCGCCAGGCAAGGGATGTGCGTCAAACCGGCTTGGCCCAGAGCTGCTACAAGATTTTGCCAATTATCGCACACCACCAGGCCTGGCTTGAGGCTCAGTGGCAACAACCACTCATCGGTCTGTTGTTCAATGCCCGTCCACAGCTGCAGCGCAGTGTAGGGTTTATCCCCCAAACATATCAGTTTTAAAACAGCCTGCTGTTGTTTCCCCCTGGATGTGCTGAAGTTGGGGGTGAAGGTGTTACACAGACCGGATGAGGAGGTGGTAGAGGAGGAAGCGGAGGAGGAGGCAACAGGAGGCAAAGAGAAATGCCCTGCAATCCTCGTTGGCGGAAGGACATGCGCCAAATGGCTAGCCGCCTCAGGCCCACCCGCCACTACATTTGCCCAGTGTGCAGTTAGTGAGATATAGCGTCCCTGCCGTGCTTACTGGTCCACG
>BLSH010052296.1:205235-219144 GCA_018402905.1 Glandirana rugosa | reverse complement strand
AAATTAAAGAAATAGATTTTTTTTTTTTTTTTTTTAATGAAAGGACAAGCGTTAGAAGAAATCTCACATGTGATTCTACGTGTACAGATCGAGTCACATGTAAAAGTTTTGTAGAGTCACGGTTTTATTTATTTGAGGACACGCGTACACTTCCTCAAAGTAGTAAGGGACGACCGGTTAGTTCTGTCGATTTCTGGACCGTTGGTCTTTTTCGGTTCCTCTTCTTCAACCGCGGTCACTCCCTCCAACTTATAAACGTCTGCAAACAAAGCGAAATTAATATGGTACACCATGACGATCCGAATCTGAAAATGAAAATAAAAAGATTCTAAACCCTTTGATACAGCATGTTCAAAAAGTCATGTCACACGGCATCTAATATTGCCTAGCAGTACCACATGGTATAATTAAAGCGAAACAAACGTCTGCAAATATTCAACCTCCCTCACTGGCGCCAACTTCTTCTCCTTGGCTTTTTCTGGTTGCCAGGTCTTTAGCTGTCTTGATTGGCCAGCAGGGAATGATGAAACTCCTTCACATGCGCACAGGAGTTTATTTATTTTGGCACTGAGATGTTTTGAAAATGTACACTGAGCTAGACATGTGCATCTTAGTGTACACTCTAAAGAAGATTGCGAACAGGAAAGTAATTTTTTTTTTTTTTTTTTTAGATAAAGAAATTAAAGGTCACAGCTTAAATTACAAACATAATTAAATATAATTGTGCCAAGTGCCATTAATTCCTTACCGTAAGTGACAAACAGATCCTTGCTAGTGCCCCCTTTTAGTAAACTGCACCAACACCATTTCTGTAAAGATAACCTGTTGACACCGGCCGCACGCATATATGTAGCTGCTCGTCAGGTGGTCCTTAATGCTGAGCAGTCGCATATATGAGGCCCTATTAAAACAACTTAACGTGTTAAGAATGTGCTCCCTGCGCACTTCCAGCGTGTTTATCAGCGGGTACCGGAAAGTTCCTGATGCATACTAGTGATCGGGGGCTCTCCGATCATGTGACCACCAATCATGGCGGTCACATGATCAGAAACCCTGCCCTGCCTTGGAAACCCCTTAAAGGGCCAGGAGCTGCGGGCACTAAGGGGTTAACAACCAGCTTGCGAGGTAATGCTCATGCAACTTACATCATAAATCCTTCATTTTTGACAGTATAAGTAGCAAAATAGGCCACATTCCTTTTCTAAATTTTGGATTGAGTGGAGAAGGATTAGAACAACTGTCAGGTATCTATTTCTTTTGGTTAGGCAGGTAACTTTTTTTATTACAAAAGAGACAAACCAGTATGTCACTTTCACAATAAAGTAAAGAGCCTGATCCCAAGGCCCATTTTTTTTTTTTTTTTTTTACTTTAGTTTAAATTTGGATAAATCGAGAGCAAATATAAAATCTAATTTCGCTAAATCATCTGCATATTCCTAGTGTCAATGAATTTAAGAAAAATATGTATAAATTTAATTGTAAGTACATAAGCCACCATACATGGATGGCCTAATTTTGATTCATGTTTGGGCCAGGAGATTGTGCAGAAATAGATCCACCCATCAACTGCTGTCCAAGTTCCCCTCTCGATCAGCGCTGCAGGCTATAGCCTGCAATGCTGATTAGCATATTCTGATAGCGGAGAAGTAGATGGGGTAATTAATTCCGTTTTTTCGTTCAACCCGTTGGTTGAATGAAAAACTGGCTAATCTATGGGCTTCTGTGACGAAGGTCAGAAATATTCAATCTTTTCAATATTTGTTTTGCTTTATAAAACTGGCAAATCTCTAATTCAGGTGCAATGTGTAACACAGTCAACATATCTGCATAATTTGGTTTGTGAGTTGCTGTGTCCCCACAGGGGGTCTGATGTGTGGCTCCCTCAGTAAGGAGGGAATAAATGATTGTATCCTGCTGGGGATAAAGGCAGACGCCTTGTGCACTACCAGCTGCCTGTTAACCCTGCGTGTTTCCCTACCCTGTGGACGATATTTGTTTCCCTGCCTGGTCATACAGGACTATTGTGGACTGGTTCTTCTGTGGTCTGTATCCCAACATTCCCCAATAAACGCCCGCGCGTCGGGTTTTGGAGTGATCTGCTTCCGTGTGCTCTCTCTCTGCGCTCGTAGTTCTTAACAACTAGTGGCAGCGGTGGGATCAGAGCTCTAGAGATGACGGATGAAAGTCTGCACACCATGAGTCTACACACCATGAACACTGAGGCCCCAGAGGATCACCATTGGACAGCAAGCAGTCTTCAAGAAAGAGCCAG
This sequence comes from Glandirana rugosa, assembly GCA_018402905.1. NCBI lineage: Eukaryota > Metazoa > Chordata > Amphibia > Anura > Ranidae > Glandirana > Glandirana rugosa. The sequence continues at coordinate 216,872 of BLSH010052296.1, read as the reverse complement.
AACCCTGGGTCTCAACCACAGGGGACTGAATAAGGACCAGATGGTCCAGTTGCTGGAGGAATCCAGCCAGCAGGAGGAATCGGCCACAGATGCTGGTCCGGCCTTTTCCAGTGAAGACAGGCCAGAACTTCCCAGCACAGGCAGTAAGAGCCCTTGGGTCATATGGTACGAAGAAGAGATGGCCATTCTGGGAGTGGATGCCACCGTGGAAAGAAACTGGCAGCCATTGAGAAGGCACAAAGTAGACAAAAAGAGTGGGAAGCTGCAAAGAGCCATGCAGCTACCCCTGTACCAGTCCCTGTAGTAAGGGAAGCCCCAAGAGTCTCCAGGAAGGACTTTAAGCCTTACCAAGAACATACAGGGGATGCGGAAGGGTTCTTCCAGGACTTTGAACACCAATGTGAGCTGTTGGAAGTTCTGCTCACAGACTGGACCCGACATGTGGTAGGACTGCTGGACGGAGGGGCTGCTGAGGCCTACCGAATGATGGATGCTCTAAAGAAACGTAGCTATGAGGATATAAAAAGGGCAGTGCTGGACTACTATGCAGTGTCCCCAGAGTCCTATCGGGCCCAGTTCTGGACTACCCCCCACCTCCCAGAGACTTCTTTCAAAATGTTCACACACAAACTGTCCTTAGTGTGTCGCCGATGGCTGGCAGGGGAGAAAGCAACCTCCCCTGAAGAGATTATTCAAGAAATCCTGAAGGAGCAGTTCCTTTTCAAGTGTCCCCCCGAGCTCAGACAGTGGGTGCGTGAATGAAAACCCACAACCCTAGAGGAAGCAGCGGCCTTAGCGGATGAGGCCCTCATGATTAATTCTCAATGGGAAAAGTCAGCTGCTGAGGCACCACAAGTTGCTAGGATTTCCCACCCCATGTCTGTGCCCTCTATACCTCCCCACCACCAGATGAATCCCCAGGCAGTGCCACCCTCTTGGCCAATGCTCTCACCCAATCTGGCCCCCCCACAGCAGGCCCCCAGGCCTACTATAGAGAGACGCTGTTTTAGCTGTGGACAAACCGGTCATTATCAGGCCAGCTGCCCCGCTAAGAAAAAGACCCTTGGGCCCAGCTCCCCCAAGCTGGTACACTATGTGGACATGTACCAATCTTCTGAGGAAATGTCACCTCAACCCTGGCCTTCTGGGTCACCATGGAACCCCCCATGCTACAGATGTGGACCCCCTGGGCACCCCCAGACTAGGTGCCCAAGGAACGTCCACCCTCCTCAGACGCAACCCACTTCTCCTGATCCCAGTGTAGCGCTGGTGTCAGGAGGAGAGCGCCTTGCACCGTCTCAAAGTGATTGGATGCCTCCACCTGCAATGAGCGCCTCTCTAGGAGTCTACGGAGTCCAGCCGCTTACCCTAAGCTACCCCGAGATAAGGCAGCAACATTTACAGGAGGTTTGCATAGATGGACGAAAAGTCATTGGCTTTCGTGACACAGGCGCCTTCCTGACCATTGTTGATCCCTGTGTGGTGAATCCGGCAGTGATTGAGAAAGTCCCTGGATTTTCTATTGAATTAGCTGGGGGTGGCAGGAAACACATCCCAAAGGCTACCGTTCTCCTGGATTATGGTTTTGGGGAGAAACTTTGTCCTGTTGGGGTAATGGCAGGGCTACCTGCGGACATTCTGCTAGGGAATGACTTGGGAGAACTTCATTGCCAGTTTCGAGGGAGTGTGACCGAGAGACACTCTCTGGGAGTAGAGCAAAAATCTGGGACAGAATTGATGATAGACGTAAATTCATCCAGGATTTACCCGGTTAACTATGTGAAGGTTCATGTGGATCCCGCCAGCACCCCAAGGCTTAGGGGGGGATCTCTTGGTTTGGGAAATGGGCGGAGAAGTACTGGAAGAGCACCCCAGCCCCAATGCTATAGCTGTAAACAGAAGGGGCACATACAGGCCAATTGTCCTTGGAGGGTTTGGGAGAACTCCACAGCTTCAGTTTGGTGGAGAGATAATGTTAGTAGACCAAATTATCCTCACTGGGGTTCTAAGGTGTCCACAAGCCAACAATCTCCATCCACCAATGTGATGCCCTGCTGGAAGGAGCTTCACTACCCATGTGGCCTTCAGATAACAAGCAATTATACAGATACTTAGATGGTTGTGCTCTGGAACTTGTACATGTACTCTATGCACAAGGCCTGTTGAGCCCTTTTTCAGGTACATGTTTGGAAAGGGGGGAGGGGTTGTGACGAAGGTCAGAAATATTCAATCTTTTCAATATTTGTTTTGTTTTATAAAACTGGCAAATCTCTAATTCAGGTGCAATGTGTAACACAGTCAACATATCTGCATAATTTGGTTTGTGAGTTGCTGTGTCCCCACAGGGGGTCGGATGTGTGGCTCCCTCAGTAAGGAGGGAATAAATGATTGTATCCTGCTGGGGATAAAGGCAGACGCCTCGGCACCAGAGGGGTGCGACTACATTCACAATACCACAGATAACAATGAAGGGGGGCAGACTGGGGAGTCTTGACTTCAATGTTGGACAGAAGAGTTCATGGCTGCAAGTCTCTTTGGGAGACTAGAAATGATGGGTGAACGGCTGAGACTGATTTTGTTTTCTGCACTGCGGAGACTTTAGTTCTGTGGGGCTTTTCTCCATTCGTCCTGTAACTGCTGCTTGAGTGAAGCTGCGGCCAGGACACACAGCCCTCCCTGGACCTACCATGGGTTTGTGAAGGCCATCTGCCTTCTGGACCTCTTTTCCCCTGCCGCTCGGCTTGGACTTCCCCACTGAGGCTGCTGTTGACGGGTGAGTCCCTGAACCTTTGCTGTGCCTATTGTCTGCTGACCTGCTACTGGATGCAGAGCTCGCTGTGTGATCCTCTGCCTTGTGGACTACCAGCTGTCTGTTAACCCTGCGGTATCCTCTGCCTTGTGGACTACCAGCTGTCTGTTAACCCTGCGGGATCCTCTGCCTTGTAGACTACCAGCTGCCTGTTAACCCTGCATGTTTCCCTACCCTGTGGACGATATTTGTTTCCCTGCCGTGTCATACAGGACTATTGTGGACTGGTTCTTCTGTGGTCTGTATCCCAACATTCCCCAATAAACGCCCGTGCGTCGGGTTTTGGAGTGATCTGCTTCTGTGTGCTCTCTCTCTGCGCTCGTAGTTCTTAACAGCTTCCATAGAGAAGCCACATTTGCCCAGACTCTGTCTCTTGTTCTGTAATGATGCTCAATGTTTGTTTATTTCTGCTAGTTGAGAATATTCACTGAAAAAAGTGAAAATGTACTTGAATTAGGCGATCATGTAAAGGAAATACCTTTTTATTTAATCTGCACATAATTAAATAACTGAAGTAAGTTTTCTCTTCACATTCGGATTTTGAACTCTTTTAATAAATCAGTTTCTTAAAGTCAGCTGAATTACTGAAAACAATGCACTCCCTATGTATTCAACACTGTATTTTAAGGAAGAAACTCACTGTGGTTCCCTTCAGACAATTTTTTCCAAGCATTCATTACAGTGCCGCCATCTTGGATTTGGGAGCCAGCTTTAATTTCCTCGTGTCCAATAGCTGGGTCCCCACCGCGCATTCACAAGACACGGCTGTCGCACAGATGACTAAAAACCTATTTACAGAGTAGAGCAGACACCACTATTTTCTCTCTGCTGGATAGACAAAATTTTGCACCACACCATGGCCTGCATTTTACTGTATGTTCCAGTTGTAGCATGTGGCCTGTATTGTGGAGCCCATGATGTTTTGCAGAGTCCTGCCTAATTAATTCTGCAAAGAGATGGATGGTGAAAAAGATGGTCATATGACTCGCCCCTGCACACAGAGGATTGCGGAACTTGTTATCGGGCCAGTGAGAGCAGCCCAGATACCTTGTAATCGCTGTAAGATCACATGGTACACCGTTAACAATATTAATAAATGGAATCCATTCATGGAATCCTTGTTTACTACTAACTGTGATTTTTGATTATTCAACAGTGATAACATAGTACCTGGGCTAATCACAGCACCCTGTACCATGCGATAGCTGTGGGCCAATCACAGCATCACAAAAGTAAACAATGAGTCTTGAATGACAGCCATTCATGACAGTTCGAACAATTACTGTTACAGTGATCATCACTGTAACAAGCAATCACAGTCTAAAAAAATCACCCCAGTAGAGTAGTACAATGTCACTGAATGTCAATTACTCTAAAGACAGTATGTAAAAAAATTTAAAATGTTATGAAAATTATTATTTTTTTTTTTTACATACTATAACCAGTCAGTTTCACTATTCACTGCCTCAACAATCATACGATGATGCTATACTGCACTGGTGATATTATTTTTATTTTATTTAAAAAAAAAAGTGAAAAAAACACAAATTTAATTCAGGATTGATCAATTTTCAAATATAGTTTGTAGACTCTATACCAGGGGTGTCAAAATGAATTTCATTGTGGGCTGCATCAGCATTATGGTTGTCGTTAAAGGGCTGGTTGTATCGGTAAAACTAGCTGTCCCTCTACCATCAGTAGCCAAGAGTCTGGAGGAGGGCCAGAGGACGGCTGGAGTCTGCTGAATGTTCTGAGTTCAGTCCTCCTCTCTGCTGCTGACTACTGAGACAAGGTGATGGCAATGATGAGGGGGTTGCCGCAGCTGCAGGAGGGGTGCGAGGACCACATGAAATGGCTTGGAGACCGGATTCGCCCCCCAGGCCTGGGTTTGATACATGTGCTCTATGTCTTTCACATAGACTAAATAATATACATTGATTTTGGTTGACTTTTACCTAAATATTTTTCTGGAAAAATTGGGCTTTGGGTGTTGGTGGTGCCTTCACACTGACACCTTATATATGTACTCTTGATGAATCAAGTAATGGCTGTGCATCATCAAGGAGCAAATGGCTGATACTGTGTTCAAATAACTCAGCTAACTTCTCCATGCATGATGCTGGGGCTAGGGCAGGAGTAGCTATGGACAAGGAGGCAGAATAAGCCACTCTGGCAGTTACAGTGGACTGTGCACTAATCTCTGCTTGGGTGATGGAGGATGAGGATGGTTTAGTAAGCCAGTCCACCACCTCCTCTGCATGCTGTGGCTGGATAGCACGGGCAACATCACTAAACAGAAGAAACGATGCCCTGCTTGAGGATGGACCACATTCACATATGCCTGTGGACACAGACGCTGCTGGCCCCCTCACAGTGCCATGGGAACATTTGCCTCTCCTTGTTGGCCCCCCAGACATGATGCGAGGGGACTTATTAAAAAAATGTAATAAAGATGTGGAAATGTGTGGATGCACTTTAATCAATGGAAAGTGGTGTTTGGTGCACTTTAACTTGAGCACTCACTAGACTGACACACTCAACTGATACACTACAATATACTGCAGTAAAACTGCACTGACGCACTGCAATTTACTCCGGTAAATGTGCACTAATGCACTGAAATATACTATGTTAAACAAGCAATAACCCACTGAAATATACTGTGTTAAACGTGCACTAATGCACTGCAATAAACCGCGGTAAACCTGCAATAATGCACTGAAATATACTGCGTTAAACGTGCAGTAATGCACTGCAGTATACTGCGGTAAACATGCAAAAACATATTGAAATATACAGTGTTAAATGTGCAGTAACACACTGAAATATACTGCGTTAAAAGTGCACTAACACACTTCAATATACTGCAGTAAACCTGCAATAACACAGTGAAATATACTGCAGCAAACCTGCAATAACACACTGAAATACACTGCGTTAAACATGCAGTAACGCACGTTTATATATAGTGAGGTAAGCGTGCAATAACACACTGAAATATACTGCGGTAAACCTGCAATAACACACTGCAATATACTGCAGTAAACGTGCAGTAACACACTGAAATATATTGCAGGAAAATTTTCCTGATAAAATAAAATGACACTAAAGTAAAAATGAACGGTCGCACTACTCTCCCACTGAACTATCACTAGATTAACACCAATGTGGGACTAAAGTAAGAACGGTACCACTGCACTCACACTGCACTATCACTAGATTCACACTAAACTGATACTTTACACTCACAATAGAATCACAATATTCTATTGTATACTCACACTGCCAAAAATTTGTTTGTTTTCATTTTATTCATTCATTTTTTTTCAGGTCATTTGTTTAATTACCCAGATATAGACTGGGCGGAAGGTACTGCACACTCAGCTAAGGCTCAACATTTCCTAAATGTCCTGCAGGACAATTTCATGGGTCAGATGGTAAATGCACCAATTAGAAAAAAAGCAGTGTTAGACCTTCTGATTACTAACAACACAGACCTGATCACAGACGTGGAAGTAAGGGGCAATCTAGGAAATAGCGATCTCAGGTCAATTAGTTTCAGTGTAAGTCACACAAGTAGGAACATAAGGGGAATACTAAGTCATTGAATTTCAAGAGAGCTAACTTCCATAAACGACACTCCTTGCTGGAAGACGTTAGTTGGAATAAAATTCTAGGAACAAAGAATGCTGAGGAAAATGGGAGTGCTTCAAGGACATACTGAACAAAGGTATTAGCCAGTGTATCCCATTGGGAAATAAGTTTAGAAGCGCTAATAAAAAACCAGGGTGGCTTAAGTCAGATGTAAAAGCACATATAAAGGCAAAGGAGAAGGCCTTCAAAAAATACAAGGCTGATCGGTCTCTGTCGGCACTCCAGCTTTATAAGGTATGCAATAAGGAATGTAAGGGTGCAATCAGGGCGGCTAAGATAGAACATGAAAGACATATAGCTGAGCAGAGTAAAAAGAATCCCAAGAAATTCTTTAAGTATATAAATAGTAAGAGAGGGAGGTCAGATCATATTGGCCCCATAAAAAGGATGAAGGGAATCTGTATCCAAGGATGGAGAGATGGCAAAGGTGTTAAACTCATTTTTCTCCTCAGTATTCACAAAAGAATCAGGGGGCTCAAGTATTCAAAACTATAATGTAGGACCTAACTCAGGATCAAATTAGGAATAGACTTGAAAAACTTAGCGTAAATAACTCACCGGGACCAGATGGCTTGCACCCGAGGGTCCTTAAGGAACTCAGTCAAGAAATTGCCAGACCACTGTACCTAATTTTTAAGAACAGTCTACTGACTAGTATGGTACCAGCTGATTGGAGAAAAGCCAATGTAGCACCAATATATAAAAAAGAATATATCCCTGGAAACTACAGGCCAGTTAGCTAAACATCAATAATATGTAAGCTCTTGGTGGAATAATAAGGGATTATATTCCAATGCACTGTGCGGTGGCGCAATACATTTTGGTCATTTGGCGGGCTGAACAAATGGTCGAACTCCCTGATAATTAGGGTGTTCATCGAATGGACGAACAGCCAGTGTTTGGCCCGAAATCATGCTCAGGCCAAACCATTCGCCAAACTCTATTGCCAGCTAAAGTAGCACAGTGCTAAATAGCAAAAAATGCCCTGGTTATGAAGACAGCAAAACCTTCAGCTGGTCAATTAACTTATTTTTTAAATAGCATTCTGCTTCCTTCTCAATCCTGAAGAAAATGGAGCACAATTATAGTTGAGCGAACACCTGGATGTTCGGGTTCGGTGGGTTTGGCCGAACTCCGGGAAAAAGTCCGGGTTCGGTACCGAACTTGACCCGAACTTTACCCTGAACCCCATTGAAGTCAATGGGGACCCAAACTTTTCGGAACAAAAATGACTGTAAAAAAGTCCTGGAAAGTGCTAGAGGGCTGCAAAAGGAAGTAAAATGATTTTAGAACAATAATCTGTCCCTTACAGCAGCAGCAGGAACCTGACCCTATAGGAATAGGCGATGATTTTAGAACAATAATCTGTCCCTTACAGCAACAGCAGGAACCTGACCCTATAGAACTAGAAGATGATTTTAGAACAATAATCTGTCCCGCTAAGCAGTAGACTCTACCTAGTCAATTCAGATCGTTCTGTAATGCAGGATGAGATGTTATTAGATCTGCAATCTGCTCCTAAAAGCAGTAGTAGTAGTAATCTCTACCTAGTCCACAATTAGATCGTTCTGCAATGCAGGATGTTATTATATCTGCAATCTGTCCCTCACAGCGCCGGCAGCATCCTCTCGCTACACTACCCAGAGAGCATGTCACATGCAGCACTAAGTGACTCCAGCTTATAAAGAGGCTGGGTCACATGATGCACTGGCCAATCATAGACATGCCATTAGTAGGCATGGCTGTGATGGCTTCTAAGGGCAAACCCGTGAAACCCTTGTTGATTGGCTGCCCTGCAGCTATTCAACATGCGTGATCAAATACCCGAACCCAGAACTCGAACCCAAACTTTTTTTCAAATGTCCGGGTTCGGGTCACACACACCCCAAAGTTCAGTACGGACCCGAACTTTACAGTTCGGGTTCGCTCAACTCTACTCATAGCACAATGCACATTTGTAAAGAATAACACTGGGCTTTATTATTGTGCTGTGTATGTCTTTTCTTATGTGATTTGTATTTGGTAAATGCCCTTTAGCTCTGGTGTGCTGGGTTTTCTTGGTACCAACTTTGCTATCTGCATCATCCTTATTTCCTCCTTTATTCTAGTTTCCTCCCATAATGCAAAACGTATGACTGAGTACATCAGCTCTACTGAGTGTATGCATGTCTATGACTATTGTTGGGACATTATTTTCTAAGCTCCCTCAAAGGCAGGAACTGATCTGCATTGTAGCACACTGTGGAAAATTGTCAGATCTAAAGAAATGTCTGAAATAAATAATAAAAATATAATAATAACGTAAAAAATAAAGATTATGCATGTCTATGACTATTGGGTATTTTGTAAGTTCCTTTAAAGGCAGAAACTGATGTGATTTTTTCAGTGTATTCTGTTCACATTGTGAAAAATGAGCAAAATAAATAAAAAATAAAATTCAATTAAAAAAATAATAATAATAATAACATAATAAAATAAAGATTATACATCTATATGACTACACTGGGGACTTTATTTTGTAAGCTCCCTAAAAGGCAGGTACTGATATGAATGGTTCAGTGTTTCCTCACTATGGAATATTGTCAAATCTATATTATTGAGCAAAATAAATAAAAATGTCATGTGAGTTGTGATTTTCCTGCAAAGAAACTTCATGGTTAAAAACAAAATGTTTCTATCTACCATTATGATTTTAACATTTGCCAAAATTAGACTTTTGTGTTGTGTTTTAGAAAAAATAATAATCCAATGGAAGATGGAGGTGACCTCTGACCACAATCAGACTTGGAACTTGGGTGGGCTGTATCGGTAGTCATAAACGGCTTCATCTGCTGTTTTAGGATGACAAAATATGGGTAATTATGTCCTAACCCTCTATGTAATGGCTTAACCTAATGGACACTCAAAGCAGCCATTACAACTTTATGCCTTGACCCTTGATATTTTTCAGGGCAGGGGCCTATTTACTTTAATATTGCTGTTATGCTTAATGATTTGTGAAATAACAAGGTGAAATGAAAATTGGAGCCTTTTTTCTGCTTGGTTAAATTATTTTTTTTTTTTACCTTAGAAATGTGTTCCAAACTAGTTTTACAAAAAAAAAACTCTATGTTGTTGTGATGTGCTTAAAAATAAATGTTCATAAATAGGCAAACCGTGTGAAGCAAATCAAAATCTAAAGTTTTCCTTTGGTTATTTTAACATTAGCAGACCAGGTACCTAAGGCTAATGATTGACTGACTAGAGTAAAATTTTTCTCCACATATTGTGATGAAGGACTGTTTGTTGCCCACATATTACAACAAATAATCAGTTTGCCCACATAATACCATGAAAAACCTGTATGTTGCCCTTTCTTGTCACTATTGCTTGTTTTTTGCCCATATATTTTCATAATTGTCTGTCTTCCATGCATTACTATGACTAATCTACTTGTTGCTTATTTATTTCCCATTTGTTGCCAAAACATTACTGTGATGAAACTATTCGTTACTTGTCATTGTTGCCCAATGTTTCCACTGTACTTTTATGGGCAGGCTACTCTTTGTTAGGGCTTCTGTTTCATCCTCAAATCAAAATTTTGGTTTGTAGGTGGCCTTTTAAATATACACATATACAGTACATTTTTCTTTCTTTGTCAGTTCTGTAGTTGACTGTCTGGAATAGTGATATTTGTTTCCCACATATTACCTTATTATTAAAACCATTTATTGCCAAGATAATACTATATTACTATATTGTAATAATATTATAAGAATACTATATTACTATATTAACCTGTTTGTTGCCAATGTATTGCTATTATCATTAATTTGATGCTTATAATATAATAATATTATAATTATATTGTTTATTATTATTATTGTGTGTATATATATATATATATATATATATATATATATTATATTATTTTTATATTATAGTATATTACTTATAATATAATAATATTATGATAATTATAATAATAGTATATTACTATATTAACCTGTTTGTTGCCAATGTATTGCTATTATTATTCATTCGCTGCCGCGTATTGTCACGATTGTTTGTTTGTTGCCGCATAGTACCATAATTAATCCCTTTGTTGCCTGAAATTGTAAAGATTGGCATTGGTTACCTATGAGCTATCACCATTGCCTGTTTGTTGCCCATGCATTTTGAAAATTGCGAGTTTGCAGCCAATGTGCTCTCAATATTGCCATTTTGTTGCTTATGCATTGTCTTGATTTGCCTGTTTGTTTATTTAGCTTGTTAAATGAGATAAAACTAAGATAAAAATGAGAAAAAACACTTTCAATCAACACAATTATGAACTAGAAAACAACATAACTAAAGGTGAGTGAAAATCTCCTCTTAGGCAATTGTCACCAGAACCAATGTCCTTACTGTAAGATTTCCTCTCTATGATGGTTAAGGCAGTGATGGAAAATAATGGTGACCACACAAAATATTGACACTTTGGGCCCAATTTGGACATTTTCACTTAGGGGTGTACTCACTTTTGTTACCAGTGGTTTAGACATTAATGGCTGTGTGTTGAATTATTTTGTGGGGACAGCAAATTTACACTGTTATACAAGCTGCACAGTCACTACTTTACATTGTAGCAAAGTGTCATTTCTTCAGTGTTGTCACATGAAAAGATATAATAAAATATTTACAAAAATCTGAGGGATGAACTCACTTTTGTGAGATACTGTATATACAATGTAGTCTTTTTAAATTTTTAGGGATTTCTCATCAACTTTCGTCTCTGGCCTAGGGACTAGTGTTGAGCGAACCCGGACTGTAACGTTCGGGTCCGTACCGAACTTTAGGGTGTCCGTGGCACGGACCCGGACCCGGACATTTCAAAAATCGTTCGGGTTCGGTCCGGGGTTCTGCTATTTTACTCCACGTGTTGAGAAGCTGCAGGGCAGCCAATCAACAAGTGTTTCACTGGTTTGCCCTTAGAAGCCATCACAGCCATGCCTACTAATGGCATGGCTGTGATTGGCCGGTGCATCATGTGACCCAGCCTCTTTATAAGCTGGAGTCACAGTGCTGCAGTCACATGCTCCTTGGGTTAGTATAGGGAAAGGTAGCTGACGGCGTGAGGGACAGATTTTAGCCATTTTAAGACCTGATCCTGCATCCTGAGATAGATTACTTTACTACTGCTGTCTGTGCTGTTG
>BLSH010052296.1:163213-180111 GCA_018402905.1 Glandirana rugosa | reverse complement strand
GGGCCTGAAAAAGGGCTTCAAGCCGGCTTGGGTGGCTTGGGCTTGTAGGTCCACAAGCGAGTTGAGATCGATACTATAAGGGACACTAAAATAGGGAGAGTACGCGACCTAGGTAACTTCGTCAGGGGTAGTGGAACCCGGAACTGTGCGGTGGGTCTTCAGACAATTTGGACTAATCCATATGTGGATCCCCCAAGTATACACGCCCACTCACGCGTGGGACCACCCCCGTCCGTGCCCTCTAGTGTCACTTGTGTAAGTGTAAACACCTCGTGGACACCTGGGTGGCGTGTCAAGGCCCAAGGTGATGGGGACTGCTTCAATGGATCCAGCGCATGAGAGGGATAAAATCACAGGGAATATCATAGCTAGAGTTGAGCGAACACCTGGATGTTCGGGTTCGGTGGGTTCGGCCGAACTTCGGGAAAAAGTCCGGGTTCGGTACCGAACTTGACCCGAACTTTACCCCGAACCCCATTGAAGTCAATAGGGACCCAAACTTTTCGGCACAAAAATGACTGTAAAAAAGTCCTGGAGAGTGCTAGAGGGCTGCAAAAGGAAGTAAAATGATTTTAGAACAATAATCTGTCCCTTAAAGCAACAGTAGGAACCTGACCCTATAGGAGTAGGCAATGATTTTAGAACAATAATCTGTCCCTTACAGCAACAGCAGGAACCTGACCCTATAGAACTAGAAGATTAATCTGTCCCTCTAAGCAGTAGACTCTACCTAGTCCAATCAGATTGTCTGTAATGCAGGATGAGATGTTATTAGATTTGCAATCTGTCCCTAAAAGCAGTAGTAGTAGTAATCTCTACCTAGTCCACAATCAGATTGTTCTCTAATGCAGGATGAGATGTTATTATATCTGCAATCTGTCCCTCACAGCGCCAGCAGCATCCTCTCCCTACACTACCCGGAGAGCATGTGACATGCAGCACTAAGTGACTCCAGCTTATAAAGAGGCTGGGTCACATGATGCACTGGCCAACCACAGCCATGCCATTAGTAGGCATGGCTGTGATGGCTTCTAAGGGCAAACCAGTGAAACGCTTGTTGATTGGCTGCCTGCAGCTATTCAACATGCATGATCAAATACCCGAACCCAGAACCCGAACCCAAACTTTTTTTCAAATGTCCGGGTTCGGGTGCGGGTAACGGACACCCCAAAGTTCGGTACGGACCCGAACTTTACAGTTCGGGTTCGCTCAACTCTACTCATAGCACAATAAAGTTTATTAAAATGCATTTAAAAGTACAAGAGGTAATGCACTCGCAAGCAAGGTGCCTTGCCCAAGGGAATGATCTACTGATATGCAATGCAGGAAATGCAGCTGCTCCGTAGTCCCTAGAGCCAGCGTGCGTTCCCCTGGATGGAAGTGACGTTCTGCGTGACCGAAGAGCCTGCCCCTACGTGTTTCATCATCAAGACGACATCAGGAGAAAGCTTTATCCACTGTGCTGTAAATTCTTTTATTGAGAATATTTTATAGCAGCGAGTAAAACATATTGTTTTTTTTTCAAAATAGTCTGTCTCTTTTTGTTTATAGCGAAAAAAATAAAAATCGTGGAGGTGATCAAATACCACCAATAGAAAGTTCTATTTGTGTGAAAAAAGGGACATCAATTTTATTTGGGTACAGCATCGCACGACTGTGCAATTGTCAGTTAAAGCAACGCAGTGCAGTATCGCAAAAAATGGCCTGGTCAGGAAGTGGGTAAAACCTTCCGGAGCTGAAGTGGTTAAACCCAAAAACAAAACCTAAAAAGCAAAATGTATAATATTGTTGTTAGCCTGAAAAAAGGAAACCCATTCAGTTACCACATTTAAGAACTGGTAAGCTGAATTATATAAAAACCTATGTTTTTGTATTTATATTTACTTTAAAGTATAGTTAACCCAAGAACAAAAATGTAATATATTTCAGCTTAACTGGCCTTTTATGTAGTGGCTGCATTCGTTTTTACTTTGCAGGCTGAGTATATTTTCAATTAGTGCAGAAAATACCTGTTGGTCTTGCCATAAATGCAATGAAGTGTGTCACTTCCTGTGAGCTGAAAAGATCACAAACATCCTTATCATTCTCTCATAAATCGCTAATACCATCTACTACCTTGTAATAAAGATGAACAAAGGCAGACATGTTTGAAATGTTTGAAGTCCAGCCTCTGTGACAACCATGGTTCCCTCCATAAATACAGTATGACAAGTTAGTGCAGCCACAGAGGGACAGTGTCAGGACAAAGGACAAAGGACTGTTCCCAATGCCAATTTCCAACATGGCCGCTTCAGGCGTGCGCCTGTGCGAGTATACAGGCGCGCGCAGATGCACAGTGGCACATAACGGCAGATGTGCGGCGACGTGCACGGGCGCACGCAGATACACAACGAGACAATTAGTGGTGTCCCCCGGGCTATTTAAACCTGCTGCTGACTGGGATACATTGCTGGATTATATCTCAGCTCTCCTGTGATTCCTGCATTCCTGTTATCCTGATTGACCTCGTGTTATCTGACCCGGCTCGTCCTGACCTTTGTACCTGCTCTCCTGTTTGACCTCTGGTTTGCACCACTGACTACTCTCCTGGCTTGATCCCTCCTTTGACCCGGCTTGGCTTAGACTCCGCTCTGATCTGCTCCTGTGTGTTGACCCGGCTACTCTTAACTTGTGCATGAACTTGTCTTACAGTGTATGACCGTTGGCTTGGCTTCGGATTCTGTCTCCAGTCTAAACTCTTCACAGGGTTGCAAGCACGCCAGTTACTTGCTTTCCATCTGTTCCATTGGCATCCCAGCCTCCAAGACTACCCGCATATCCTAACTGGCAACCCGTGCTTCTATGGGCACTGCTCCCCTGTCTCATCTCAAGGGAAGCATTGCACTTAGCCGCAAGGGGAGCCCTCTAACATCTCGGCCTCACATCAGGTATGTGACAGACAGGGTGTTATTTACAGGATTGCCTGGTAATAATAACCGAAAAAAAAAACAGAAACCTTAAAAAAAGAAAATGGATGCAGCCACTACATATAAGAACTGGTTAGCTGCAATCTATCTTTCATTATTGGGTTTAAATGTGCTTTCAGACACAGCTTAAAAATCATTACTTTGAAGTTAGCTCAACTTTAACCTAAAAAACAATATAAATGCATCACGAAATATATCAAACCAGACTTAAGATGCAGACTTTTGCCTAACTATACATTATGGAAGCTTAAGTTATTAATTGTGTTCTCTGTATATTTTTGCTGGAAAGCTTATTTTATTACCTACTGAAGCAAGAAATTAAAAATTAGATAAAAAGAGTATGCAGTTCACTTGCTGTGTGTAATGTATAAAATAAATCATTTAAAAGTTATTTAATAATTGCAACATTCTTTGTAGCAAAGATATCTGACTCTTCAAGGCAACATATTATTTAACATTGCAAAAGTTAATATAAAGCACAGAGGGAGAATAACAAAGCCATTTCTTGCTTGCATAAAGAAACATACATAATATTTTTTATATTTCCACTTAAAGAGAACATGCCACTTCATAGGTCCACATCACTGCAGTAGACATAACTGTCACAACAAAGGAGGAATCAAATGAAATGGCAAACACAATCTTTATATGATGACAATGATTATTAGTTATTATTATTATTATTATTATTAATAGTTCATTAAAGTGGCTGTTTTTTATTCTTAAAATAACAAACATGTTATACAGTAGGGGAAAATAATTATTTGATCCCTTGCAGATATTGTAAGTTTGCCCACTTACAAAGAAATGAAGGCAATCTCAATCTCCACCAGTCCACAAGAATCTTCTTTATTCTCCTGCAGCTAAATCCACATTGCCCCAATAAACTAAGTGCCCGTAGAATGAAAAAATGTAGAGAAATAATTAAAACCACAAAAGTTCCGTAACCCAACATGTTTCACCTTAAAACAAGGCTTCATCAGGGGTGTACAGTGCATAAAGTGTGTTTAACCACTTCCTGCCTGTATGACGTCATCTGGCATGCTTAGGTTGAAGTGGTTATACTGGGATCAAGCTTGAACCTGCAGGCATCATCCTGGTATGAAAATTTTCAGCCGGCGATTCCCTCTTTACCAGAAGTAATTTCAGTGGCTGAACAAGCACTCTATCACTTTGCGGGCAGCAGAAGGGGGATCTCCCCCTCCCACCGCTACCTTTCCTGGGCCCTGGAGCCCGGGAACAATGCAACCGGCGGTGATGGATACACTACAAAGAGAGAGAGTAGCTGACATTATTCCTCACCTCTGTGACCCTGGAAACCAGAAGTGACAAGGATTTAGTCACTTCTGGTTTCAACGCTTTGTTTACTTGGCCCATAGCGGCCGGGAAAGCAGCCGATCAGGCCGATCTGTGTCTGAACGGCTGCATTGAAGCCCAGAGGAGAGATTTGGGGTCTAATAGATGATACATTTTTCCTCCAGACCTCCTGTGTAATTTTAAACTGGTAACCTGTAAAGGCTTTTAAAGCGACGCTAATGGAGTTTTTTAGGTACTATAGTTTGGTGCCACTCCAAGGGCATGTGCAATTTTAAAGTGTGACATTTTAGTTCTCTATTTACTCAGTGTAACATTATCTTTTATATGTTTTAAAAAAATTAGTGTTTTAAAAATTATGTAGTGTTTTTGTGCAATAAAAGTGTATTTTTTCCAAAAAATTGTGCTGGAAAAACCACTGTGCAAATACCACGTGACATAGAAAATTGCAACACCATTTTATTCTCTAGGGTCTCTGCTAATATATATATATATATATATATATATATATATATATTGTGACAGCAGGCGGGTAAAATCGCCTGGTTACGTTCAGGATGGCAAGTACATTTGCCCAAGGTTTATGATTTACATGGACTTCTACTAAGGGGAAGTGCTGGGAGTTTTGCAGAGGTAGAGTTTTGAGCCCAGCTGAGTGGAGCTGGCTCATTAAGGCCTCTACAAACACTCTCAGCAGGCATAGGTGAGTGCTCCACCCTGGAAACTGTTTCTGTGTCAGCAGACTGGGGAGTGTAACATCTTGCCTGGTAAGGAAAGCCTGTGTGGTTGAGTTGCCCAGTGAGAGATAGGAGCTAGGTACAGCAGTAGGCTGTACCCAGCTGCCAGACAGGGAAACCTATTGTGCAGTCAGTGGCCAAGTGGCCTAGGATTTATTTTGTTGTTTGTTTTTGTTTTGCTGTTTTTCACATTGTAACTAGTGAGAATAAACTACCTTTTTGTTTTCACCTGAAACTGCTGTCTCGCTGTGCCTAAACTGTGTAGTAAACCCTTCCAGGGGGTCACACACACCCGCTGCTGATCTAACCTTCTTACAGTTGGTGGAGGATTGCTAGATTCAGGTAGTCTGGTAACATTGATCAAAGCTTAATTAGTTACTACAGAGGTCTCTAGGAATAACAAAGTGGCTGTTATTTGTGTACATGGGGACACCAGAGAGTATCCTGTGGCTAAAGTGTTTTTTGGGACCCCAAAAGGTAACCTAACTCATCAGGTGGGGTTGGTGCCTCACTTACCACATGATGCCATTGTGGGGAGAGATTTTCCAAAATTCTGGGAACTCTGGGATGGTCCTGAACCCTCCACGGAGACCCCTAGAGGCCAGGAAGAGGAATCCCAGGTATCTTCTGAGAATGGTGAGACCTTTTCAGATTTTCCTTTGTCGGTGTTGGCTGGAGACATTCGGTAAACTGGGGAGGAACCAACATCTTCAGACGAAAACATGCCGTCTGTGGAGTTCTCTGATTTCGATTTTCACAGGGAAAATTTTGCCACAGAACAGGTAAAGGACCCCACCCTGATAAAGGTGCGGGAAAATGTGGTAAAGATAGATAGTGAATTAGTGAACCCAGATCAGTCCTGCAGTTACCCATACTTTATGGTGGAAAGGGATCTGTTGTATCGGGTTGCCCAAAAGGCAGATGAAACCATTGAGCAACTTGTGGTACCCAAACCTTATAGGAAATTGGTATTGGAATTAGCACATTCTGGGAGGTCATTTGGGGGCGGAGAAAACCAGAGAGAGTATTGCAGAGGTTTATTGGCCTGGGGTCATGAAGCAAATAGAAAATTATTGTTCCTCCTGCCCTGTGTGTCCGTAGTCGGCACCTTTGTCGCATTTCCTTAACCCACTGGTACCGCTCCCCATCATTGAGGTCCCCTTTGAGAGGATCGCAATGGATTTGGTAGATCCGATTCTGAAGTTTGCTAGGGGGCATCAGTACATTTTGGTCATATTGGACCATGCCACCCGCTATCCCGAAGCGATCCCTCTTAGAAATACCTCCGTCAAGACGATAGCCAAAGAGCTATTTCTGGTCTTCAGCCGTGTGGGTATTTGCAAGGAGTTGCTTACGGACCAGGGTACCCCGTTTGTGTCCAGGGTAATGGAAGAGTTGTGCAAGTTGTTCAAAGTGACACAATTACGTACATCCGTGTATCACCCTCAAACAGATGGGTTGGTTGAAAGGTTCAACACAACCCTAAAACAAATGTTAAAAAAGGTGGTGGATGGAAAGGATTGAGACTGATTATTACCCTACTTGATGTTTGCTATTTGGAAAGTACCACAATCCTCTACCGGGTTCTCACCCTTCGAGTTACTCTATGGGTGACACCCAAGAGGGCTGTTGGATATCGCCAAGAAAACTTGGGAAAGTGAGAGTTCTCCCCACCGGAGTGTGATTGAGCATGTTGCCCTGATGCAGATAGAATTGCACAGGTAATGCCAATTGTCAAAGAACACTTGGCCCAAGAGCAGTTAGCACAACAAAGGGTGTATAACCGCAAGGCCAAGACCCATACTTTTTCACTGGGGAATAGGGTGTTGGTACTAATCCCTATGGTCAAAAGCAAATTCCTGGCCAAATGGCAGGCCCCAAATGAGATAATTAAACAAGTGAATGAGGTCAACTACAGGGTCAGACAACCAGGATGGCAAAAGCCTGAACAGATATACCACATTAATCTGTTGAAAGCCTGGAGGGATAGGGAATCCATAGTTGCAGAAACCTTGGTATCACCGACTCAGTCTGATTTTTTAATTCCTGAGGTGGGAATAGCAGTCACCCTATCAAAACCCCAAAAACAGGAGGTGAAAGAGTTTGTGCTTCGCAACAGAGAGGTGTTCTCTGAGCTGCAGGGACAAACATCTGGGGTAGAGCATGACATTATCACCCCGCCAGGAGAAAGAGTGAAACTAAAACCTTATCGAATACCGGAGGCTGGACGGGAGGCAATATGTGGGGAAGTTCAACAAATGCTTGAATTAGGTGTGATAGAAGAGTCCCAGAGTGACTAGTCCAGCCCGATCGTTTTAATGCCCAAACCCAATGGGACCTGGCGATTTTGTAATGATTTCCGGCAGTTGAATAAAGTTACAAAATTTGACACCTACCCCATGCCACGAATCGATGAACTGATCGACCGGCTGGGAACAGCCCGATATATGACGACCCTTGATCTCACCAAGGGGTATTGGCAAATTCCCTTAGCTGAGTCAGCAAAGGAGAAAACGGCATTTGTAACACCAGAGGGGGCATTCCAATATATAATATATATAAGGGTTCTGTGAACAAGTCGGAAGTGACGAAACGCGTCAGAGGCGTGGCTACACGGCGGCCCGAAGAGACACACAACAGGCACACCAGGAGCTGGGACGCTCGTCGGGAGGGAGAGAGAGACGAGGATTAGCAAACGGTAGAGGCTATTGGATCTTGTACAGTGTGACATTTTAAGAGTTGATGTAAGCATATCTTGGTATTTGTATTTGAATAAACTGTTAAAAGAGATACACTATGAGGAATCTTTTTTCTATTTAAATACCTATACCGAGTGGCCCTGGAGGGAGTGGATCACAGTTGTGAGAAGCCTAGGCTGAGGCTGATTAATTAACAGGCGATTTTTACACAACCATCTGGTAAGCCTCCAGTGTGATCACCTGCATGGGGATTCTCTGAGTGGTGGTGGAAGCTGAATTAAAGAGTGTTTCATTTGCACCTTTGGAGAAGGATTAAGACTATGGACACTATCTTTTAGGACACCTACCTCTTATGATTGCATAACAAATGGACACTGGCACTTTATATATTGCGAAATCGGCACTGGCACTATATGATTTACAGTCTGCACTAGCACTTTATTCATTAGTGTTTGTATGTTAAATCTGAGACACTTTGACCTGGTTATGGATCATGCGCCCTTAAAATGGATGGCTCAAAACAGACCAATAGAAGGGTAAATAGGTGGTTCCTGGCCCTGCAGGAGTTTAACTTTACGGTAATGCATCGCCCTGGTGTTCAAATGGGGAATGTGGATGCCTTGTCTCGGGTACCTGCGTGCCTGACTGCCTGTGTTACAAACCCCAGTTTGAAATAAGAGAGGGGTATGTGACAGCAGGTGGGTAAAATCGCCTGGTTGCATTCAGGGTGGCAGGTATATTTGCCCAAGATTTATGAGTTACATTTCTACCACTAGGGGGAAGTGCTGGGAGTTTTGCAGAGATAGAGGTTTGAGCCCAGCTGAGTGGAGCTGGCTCATTAAGGCCTCTACAAAAACTCTCAGCAGCCATAGGTGAGTGCTCCACCCTGGAACCAGTTTCTGTGTCAGCAGACTGGGAGTTGCCCAGTGAGAGATAGGAGCTAGGTACAGCGGTAGGCTGTACCCAGATGACAGACAGGGAAACCTATCATGCAGTCAGTGGCCAAGTGGCCTAGGATTTATTTTGTTGTTTGTTTTTGTTTTGCTGTTTTTCACATTGTAAATAGTGTAAAATAAACTGCCTTTTTGTTTTCACCTGCAAGTGCTGTCTTGCTGTGCCTAAATTGTGTAGTGAACCCTTCCAGGGGGTCACACACACCGAGCTAACCCCCTATATATATATAATGTTTGGAAGTTCTAAGTGTTTTTCTAGCAAAAAAATACAGATTTCACATGTAGAAGAGAAATGTTAGAATTGGACTGGGTGGGAACTGGTTAACGCAAACACATGGTAAAAGGCAACTGCTTGCAGTACAGATCTATTTATAATATGAGGCTTATGCACAAATTATATATACTATAGCAGTATTTTTAGCAAGTTGAATTTAGAATTTAGGAAGTTGAATTTTAGGATGTTTTTCTATAAAGAATAAGGGAAGTCTTAAATAAAACGTGTCGGCCTTCAATAATTGCATTGCATCTTTTAAATTATTCAAGGTAACTATTTACCTTAGAATAATGGACATCATGGACTGGAAGAGAATGTCCCATATTTGCATTCCAAAGCCTGATATTTTATCTTGACTGGAATGTACTTTCAAGATCTATGCAATACAGTTTATTCCAAGTTCAAGGATATACTGTTTCAGCAGCTTCTCGTTTCCACCTATCCTTGGTTGCATCCACAATGAGTTCTTCATGCTATACACTATATTCTGTAGAAAACAAGTGATATACATATACATATGCAGCTGTTTGAACTCTTTGGGGTATTTGTATTTCTGTTTTTATGAACTTTTTTTTATCTCTGCCTATGACTGGAACAATATCTATAGTGAATAGAACTGGGGTTGTTTCATATAACAATTTTCAAACTCCTTATTCCATTTTTCTAGTACAGATTAACAAATTGAAGCTAACATCTCATTGGATACTGTAATAAATTGCATTGATCTTACTTTTCTGCTCCATTTTTTTATTAAACTGGTTGTAAAGGCAGAAGATTTTTTTTTATCTTATTCTATGCATTAAAGTAAATGTAAACCCGCTTCATGGAATTTGAATTGGACACATCTGTCTGTTCTGTGTTTTATTATCTATCTTTAAAGAGCTATGTCCCATAGCTGTCTTTTCCTCCTGTTAGGAAAAGGACTGTTTTTGCCATTTTGTGCTCGTTCATGTGCGCCCCCGTGCGCACGCACGCTCCGTAAACGGCGCCAAACGGCCCCATTTAAGCTCACAACGCCCAGCAGTCAGTGCTGTCCTTTCTACAGTGTGTGAGTGTTCCTGAGCGACCTGATTTCCTGTTTATCTGATCCTGTGACCCGGCTTGACCTTGACCTTGTTGATTTCTGCCTGCACCGACCCCCAGCTTGCCCACGACAACTCTTCTGCCTGATCCTTGTGTTCTTCCACTGCCAGCCTGTTGACGACCCTGCTTGCACCTGACGACCCCTCTCCCTGAACCCTTTGTACCGCATTGCCTGCCTGCCTGCTACTGACCCGGCCTGTACGACCACCCGCTACCTGCACAAGCTTCCCTGGACCATCCATACCACCACCAGGGATCCTGTCCAGCCCTCGTGCCCCCCTGAGCTCCTGGGCTCCCTGTCTACTCTACCGGGGACCCTCGAACCAAGGCCACAAGAGTGGTTGCTTCCTGCATAAGACAGACTCCACCACCAGGTGCGTGACACCTCCGTAGCTCTGTTATCAGCCTGATAAGTTCTCACTCGTTCTGGTAGTCGGGACATAGAAATTAGAGTCAGGGGAGGTTGCTAAAAATAGATTAGCAGGCTGCTAAACAATACACAGTCAGCCTCTGCATGTGTGGGGAGGGGGTGTGTGTCTTTCCTCTAATCAGCTTTCTCACTGTCTCTGACAGTGTCCAGGAATCATCTCCTCCTACATAGGAATGAGGAAGTGGAAAATCTAACAGAATGTGCACTTTCTTAACAGTATATCAAAGTGAAGACAGAAGATATACATGTATAACTTGTATAGGGAGGTTTGTGTCATCTCTGTGTATCACCTGAGGCTGTTCACTTCACTGGGTATATGGAGGGTTTACATCCACTTTAAGTCAAAAAATCTTCAGTGTACAGCAGCCCCCCTCAACCCCCCTAATACTTACCTGAGCCCCATCTAGATCCAGCGTTGTTGCTCGAGAACTGGGACTCTCCCTCCTGATTGGCTGAGACACAGCAGCGGGCTCCATTGGCTGTTAATCAAAGTCAGGGAACCAATGAGGAAAGAGAGGCGGTGGGGTTGAGCATCAGCTCTGTGTCTGAATGGACACACAGAGCAGAGGTCCGGCTCAGGTGCCCCCATATCAATTTGCTTACTGTGGGGGCGCTTGGCAGGAGGGAAGGGCCAGGAAGGCCGAAAGGGGACCAGAGAAGACGAGGATGTGGGCTGCTCTGTGCAAAACCACTACACAGGCCAGGTAAGTATAACATGTTTGTTATTTGTAAAGTAAAAAAAAAAAGACTTTAATATCAAAAAGTATATATATATATATAAATATATATATATATATATATATATATATATATCAAATAAAGTGCATCCACAATGAAAATCTTTCATAAGCACACAATAGGTACTGAATCAGGGCTCCACAACTAATAAACACTTCATATAAACATAAGTGTCCATTTAATGGTGCCAATATATTCAAAAGTGCCCGTGTTCCCAAAGTAAAAGATACATGCAGGACTTTTGTCTCCAAATTGTGCTATGAACACACACAGACTTGCACTCACCAGACAGTATTGACCCTCTAGAAATTGTGCCTTTAGGATCAAGTCACTTGTCTTACACTGCCACACTGTTCAGGGTTCACATGTCTGAGTCCATCTTGTTCTATTCTAGAAAAACCATCATTGTGCAAGCAGCCGTACTGAATAAAATCCACGCAATGACATGTACACAATTGCACTCACTTACAGTGCCTTGAAGTATTCATACCACTTGAAATTTTGCACATTTTGTCATGTTACAACCAAAAACGTAAATGTATTTTATTGGGATTTTATGTGATAGACCAACACAAAGTGGCACATAATTGTGAAGTGGAAGGAAAATTAAAAATAATTTTCAACATTTTTTACAAATAAATACCTGAAAAGTCTGGGGCACTTTTGTATTCAGCCCCTTTTACTCTGATGTCCCTAACTAAAATCTAGTAGAACCAATTGCCTTTAGAAGTCACCTAATTAGTAAATAGAGTCCACATGTGTGTCATTTAATCAAAGTATAAATACAGCTGTTCTGTGAAGCCCTCAGAGGTTTGTTAGAAAATCTTAGTGAACAAACAGCATCATGAAGGCTAAGGAACACACCAGACAGGTCAGGGTTAATGTCATGGAGAAGTTTAAAGCAGGGATAGATTATAAAAAAAATCCCAAGCTTTGAACATCTCACAGAGCACTGGTCAATCCATCATGCGAAAATGGAAAGGGACTGTTAAAACTGCAAACCTACCAAGACATGGCCGTCCACCTAAACTGACAGGCCGGGCAAGCAGAGTATTAATTAGAGAAGAGAAAAAGGAGCAAGTGGGACATTAAATGAGGCGCAGCAGAATCTGCGTCTCCATCCCTGATCAATTGAGAAAAGAGGGGAGGTTTTTGGGTCTTTGAGTGAGGATGTTGATGAATACCAGCAAACATAAGGTATATTGCACGTGCCTTTATTCACCTTCCACAGTGGGAAAGATATGGTAAGTACCATCAATTGTAGACAAAAACACAGCGTCAAAAATAACTAAAAACATGAAAGCATAGTATTTGCAAAGTGTGGACAGGTAAGCACCCTCCATATCCATAGGTGGGAGACCTTGAGCCCAGCATAAGATAAAACATAGATAATGATAATGATTAACAGTAAAACCATGTCTTATATAGACATATAGCAGGGATAAGCAATTAGCGGACCTCCAGATGTTGCAAAACTACAAGTCCCATCATGCCTCTGCCTCTGGGTATCATGCTTGTGGCTGTCAGAGTCTTGTTGTGCCTCATGGCACTTGTAGTTCTGCAACAGCTGGAGGTCCGCTAATTGCATATCCCTGACATATAGCATCAGCGTAAACCCAACGCGTTTCGTGGGATGTATCCCACTCATCAGGGGTAAATGCAATTAAATCTGTAAGAAAACAGAATGACCCATGGTCCAGTAGTGTATCTGGACAAAAAATGTATCAAAATAGGAGTATGGGTCATGGCTGTATAACCTGCCCTTGCTTATGCTGAAGGATGTATGACAATCTGGGTCGGACCCCACAGATGTCTCTGAAGGGAGCTGAGGGCGCAGGCAATGCGGGCATGGCAGGATCACTAGGCAGAAATCCGGAGGGCAGATATGAATAGGGAGTGCCAAGTGGGGTATCATCTGGAAGTGGAAGGGTGTGGAGGATAAGTAAGTAGGTTGCTTAATAGAGGTATATAGGTGTAGATAAGTGGAATGAAGTGTTGCAGGGCAGAGAAAAGCAACATACACCAAGACTGGAATCAGATTGAAAAAACAAACAGTTGTGTACATAGCAGAGTGCAAAGTGGGAGAATGCCGACATGAAATATGTGGTGGAAACAAGTGTCAAGAAAGTATCTCCCAAAAAGGAACTGGGGCAGCAAGTGCAAAGTGTATTGGAATACCTTGACTGTGTATAGAAATGCAGATCTGCAATCAGCAATGCCTGTGTCCATCTTGCATGCTGACAGAGCGTGATGTCTGCCCTCAGGTGTATCCACCTAAGTGGCTCCTGCCAGCCCACTACACCCCACGCAATGTCACGGGGGCATGATAGAACAGGGAAGGTGTCAGGGCCAGAGCGGATACTCGCCCATTAGGCTCAGACCATACCTCCCACTAGTCAGCCCAGATGGAGGAGCCAGCTCCGACCAGACCGTGGCCAGCCAGACATCGGTCAGAAGGAGCAGAGGCGTGGCACCAATGCCCATGTCGGCTGGCCTGTCCACCCCCATGCCCCCGCTGGCAACAGGGGAAGGAGGGACAGAAGGGGGGGAGGGAAGCCGAGTGCACATCGCAGCTCCCCGAGACCAGAATGGGGAGTCCCCAGCATGCACTCATTAAAAAAGTCGGCACCCTGGGCACCAAGGTGCCACCCCAGCCAAGGATAAGCGTCATCAAATAACTGGCAATAGGCAACCATGGAGACAGATCAAATGGGGTCTGTCATACATGGTGGCTAGGTAAACAAACAACATCCTCCATCAGAGGCGGCTCTAGACTTTGTGAGGCCTTAGGCAAAACTTAGGCATGAGGCAACGATTGTAATTGGTTGCCAGAGGTTACAGCCAATCTTTCCACTCACTGACTAGTTGCTAGAGGTTACAACACATAATTCCTGCTTGCCGATTGGTTTCTAGAGGTTACAGCACATTATTACTGCTCACTGGTTGCTAGAGATTACAGCACATAATTACCACTCACTAATTGGTTTTTATGGGTTACAGCACGTCATTACCGCTCACTGATTGGTTTCTAGGGGTTACAGCACATCATTAACACTCACTGATTGGTTGCTAGGGGTTACAACACATTACCGCTCACTGATTGGTTGCTGTGGGTTACAACACATCATTACCACTCACTGATTGGTTTCTATGGGTTACCGCACATCATTACCACTCACTGATTGGTTTCTTTGGGTTACAGCACATCATTACTGCTCACTGATTGGTTGCTAGGGGTCATAGCACATCATTACCACTCACTGATTGGTTGCTAGGGGTTACAAACACATCATTACCACTCACTGATTGGTTGCTAGGGGTTATAGCACATCTTTGCCACTCACTGATTGGTTGCTAGACATTGCAGCAGATCGCTACTGTTCACTGTTTGGTTTCTAAAGGTTACTGCTCATCATTACCACTTACTGACCAGTGGAGCAATTCCAAATAATTAAGCAAGTAAAGTGGCACATTAATACACATACTAAAAGAGAGGGTCAGAGACTGCAGACATACTACAAGAGATGGTCAGAGACTGCAGACATACTACGGGAGAGGGTCAGAGACTGGGGGCATACTACAGTATATGATCAGAGACCGCAGGCATAGTACAGGAGATGGTCAGACTGTGGGCATACAACTGGAGCTGATCAGAGACTGCAGGCATACTACAGGAGATGGTCAGAGACTGTGGGAATACTACAGGAGCTGGTCAGAGACTGCGAGCATACTACAGAAGATGTTCATAGACTGCGGGCATACTACAGGAGATGGTAAGAGACTGCAAACATAGTATAGGAGACGGTCAGAGACTGCGGGCATACTACATGAGATGGTCAAAGACTGCGGGAATACTACAGGAGCTGGTCAGAGAGTGCTGGCATACTGCAAGAGGCGTCAAGGCTGCGGACATACTACAGGAGAGGGTCAGAGACTGCGGGCATACTACAGGAACTGGTCAGAGACTGCAGACATTGTACAGGAGACAGTCAGAGACTGCAGGAATAGTACAGAAGCTGGTCAGAGACTGTGGGCATACTACAAGAGGCGGTCAGAGACTGCAGACATACTACAGAAGAGGGTCTTGACTGCAGACATGCTACAGGAGCTGGTCAAAGACTGCGGGCATACTATAGAAGACATTCAGAGACTGCAAGCATATTACAGGAGATGGTAAGAGACTGCAAACATACTACAGGAGATGGTCAGACACTGAAGGAATACTACAGGAGCTGGTCAGAGATTGCTGGCATACTGCAAGAGGTGGTCAAAGACTGCGGACATACTACAGGAGAGGGACAGAGACTGTGGGCATACTACAGGAGATGGTCAAAGACTGCGGGAATACTACAGGAGACGGTCAGAGAGTGCTGGCATACTGCAAGAGGCGGTCAGAGACTGCGGACATACTACAGGAGAGGGTCAGAGACTGCGGGCATACTGCAGGAGCTGGTCAGAGACTGCGGGCATACTACAGGAGATGGTCAGAGACTGCAGACATTGTACAGGAGACAGTCAGAGACTGCAGGAATAGTACAGAAGCTGGTCAGAGACTGTGGGCATACTGCAAGAGGCGGTCAGAGACTGCAGACATACTACAGAAGAGGGTCTTGACTGCAGACATGCTACAGGAGCTGGTCAAAGACTGCGGGCATACTATAGAAGACATTCAGAGACTGCAAGCATATTACAGGAGATGGTAAGAGACTGCAAACATACTACAGGAGATGGTCAGAGACTGAAGGAATACTACAGGAGCTGGTCAGAGATTGCTGGCATACTGCAAGAGGCGGTCAGAGACTGCGGACATACTACAGGAGAGGGTCAGAGACTGCGGGCATACTGCAGGAGCTGGTCAGAGACTGCGGGCATACTACAGGAGATGGTCAGAGACTGCAGACATTGTACAGGAGACGGTCAGAGACTGCAGGCATAGTACAGGATCTGGTCAGAGACTGTGGGCATACTGCAAGAGGCGGTTAGAGACTGCGGACATACTACAGGAGAGGGTCGTAGACTGCAGACATGCTACAGGAGCTGGTCAGAGACTGCGGGCATACTACAGAAGACATTCAGAGACTGCAAGCATATTACAGGAGATGGTCAGAGACTGTGGGCATACTACAGGAGACGGTTAGAGACTGGAGACATTGTACAGGAGATGGTCAGAGACTGCAGGCATAGTACAGGAGCTGGTCAGAGACTGTGGGCATAGTACAGGAGCTGGTCAGAGACTGCAGGCATAGTACAGGAGCTGGTCAGAGAGTGCTGGCATACTGCAAGAGGCAGTTAGAGACTGCGGACATACTACAGGAGAGGGTCGTAGACTGCAGACATGCTACAGGAGCTGGTAAGAGACTGACCACCTCGACATCATAAAGGCGTCAGAGACTGGCGGAGAACGTCATACGGTCGTCAGAGATTGGTCGAAGACTTCATAAGGGCGTCAGAGACTGGTAGAGGACATCATACGGGTGTCAGAGACTGGCAGAGGACATAATACAAACGTCAGAGACTTACAGAAGACATCATACGGTCTCTGACGCCTGTATGATGTCCTCTCCCAGTCTCTGACGCCCGTATGATGTCCTCTACCAGTTTGTGACGCCCTTATGATGTCCTCTGCCAGTCTCTCACGACCGTATGACGTTCTCCACCAGTCAGAGACTGGTCGAGGACATCGTACAGACGTCAGATGCTGGGA
>BLSH010052296.1:75722-86247 GCA_018402905.1 Glandirana rugosa | reverse complement strand
GGGGTAAGGGTGGGACAAGTGCCCTACAAAGAAATGGGGACAGGGAAATAACTAAAAGCATTTTTAAAAAAATCAAAACATAAAAAAAATCAAAAATGGAGGTGGATGTGGACCATCTTCAAACTGGGTCTGAAAAGTTTTAATTAACGGTAGAAGCCATATAACTGTTCTAAAATCATCTTCAAACTGTGTCAAAAAAGTATAAATAAGCCGGGAGAACCCATATCACTGTTCTGCAAAATTCTGGAAACTGTGTGTGTCACTTTAAATAAAACCGGAACTAACTGAACTACTGTTCTGCAAACATCTGGAAACTGTGTGTGTCACTTTAACTCAAACCGGGACTAACTGAAGTACTGTTCTGCAAACATCTGGAAACTGTGTGTGTCACTTTAACTCAAACCGGGACAAACTGAACTACTGTTCCGCAAACATCTGGAAACTGTGTGTAACACTTTAACAAAAACCGGGGCAAACCCATATCACTGTTCTGCAAACATCTGGAAACTGTGTGTAACACTTTAACAAAAACCGGGGCGAACCCATATCACTGTTCTGCAAACATCTGGAAACTGTGTGTGACACTTTAACTAAAATCCGGGAAAAACTGTTCTGCAAACTTCTGGAAACTGTGTGTGAAACTACAGCATAGAGAAGAACACGGATATGGTTTCGCTCTGATATCATATCACTGTTCTAAAATCATCTAAAAACTTTATGTGAAACAATAGCAGAGCGAAACCATATCCGTGTTCTTCTCTATGCTGTAGTTTCACACACAGTTTCCAGATGTTTGCAGAACAGTTTGTCCCGGATTTTAGTTAAAGTGTCACACACAGTTTCCAGATGTTTGCAGAACAGTGATATGGGTTCGCTCCAGTTTTTGTTAAAGTGTTACACACAGTTTCCAGATGTTTGCAGAACAGTACTTCAGTTTGTCCCGGTTTGAGTTAAAGTGACAAACACAGTTTCCAGATGTTTGCAGAACAGTGATATGGGTTCGCCCCGGTTTTTGTTAAAGTGTTACACAAAGTTTCCAGATGTTTGCAGAACAGTAGTTCAGTTTGTCCCGGTTTTAGTTAAAGTGGTACACACAGTTTCCAGATGTTTGCAGAACAGTAGTTCGGTTTGCCCCGGTTTTAGTTAAAGTGACACACACAGTTTCCAGATGTTTGCAGAACAGTAGTATGGTTTCTCCCGGTTTTATTTAAAGTGTTACACACATTTTCCAGATGTTTGCAGAACGGTAGTTCAGTTAGTCCCGGTTTTATTTAAAGTGGCACACACAGTTTCCAGATGTTTGCAGAACAGTGATATGGGTTCTCCCGGCTTATTTATATTTTTTTGACACAGTTTGAAGATGATTTTAAAACAGTTATATGGCTTCTACCGTTAATTAATACTTTTCAGACCCAGTTTGAAGATGGTCCACATCCACCTCCATTTTTGAATTTTTTATGTTTTTATTTTTTTAAAAATGCTTTTAGTTATTTCCCTGTCCCCATTTCTTTGTAGGGCACTTGTCCCACCCTTACCCCCATTTTCCTTCATTTTGCAGACCTCTAGGACTTTCCTGGACTTTTTTACAGCAATTTTCATAACTTTTGGTAAAATTACCAGAACCCCGGACCCGAACTCTGACTTTTTTTGAAAAGTCCGGGTCCCGGACACCCCAAAGTTCGGTACGGACCCTAACTTTACAGTCCGGGTACGCTCAACTCTAGTCACTAAGCAATTTTATTACTCAAAGCTACTTAACAACATGAATTTAAAACATGAAAGATTCAATAGTTTTTCGTCTGCCCTATAATTCTTTGATGTTGTTTCAGAAACACCAGATTTACTATGACATGACAGGTTGACTTTAAAATGTAAACAAAAATGTTAGAGATGTAATGGGCTTCTTAATAATATGTGCTAAAGTTCAACAATATGCATTGACCAGTTTCATTTAATCTGAAATAAATTACAGCAGATATTGGAGGAAAGACTAAATGACTATTGGAAACCGATTTGAGTTACTAAATGCTGCATTTATTTTGGCCTTAAACTAACCCACCCCCCAAAAAAATAAATAAATAAAATATATATATATATACATACACACACTATATTACCAAAAGTATTGGGACACCTGCCCTTACACGCACATGAACTTTAATGGCATCCTAGTCTTAGTCCGTAGGGTTCACTATTGAGTTGGCCCACCCAACAGGTCACAGAGTCCTGACCTCAAGCCGATAGAACACCCTTGGGATGAATTTGAGCAGAGACTGCGAGCCAGGCTTTCTCATCCAACATCAGTGCCTGACCTCATAAATGCGTTTCTGGAAGAATGGTCAAAAATTCCCATAGACACACTTCTAAACCTTGTGGACAGCCTTCCCAGAAGAGTTGAAGCTGTTATAGCTGCAAGGGGTGGGCCAACTCAAAATTGAACCCTATGGACTAAGACTGGGTAAACACAAAGAAGGCGCCTCTAAGTGCAGTATAAGCAATTTTATTATAGCCAAAGGGTTAAAAACACTTACTTGAAAGTGGTAATTGACAGGCACATCAATAGCTCCTGTGAGAGATGCAGTCCAGCGCTGAACGGGATCCTGGGCATGAGTCCTGTCTGCAGATGTGATTACAGCCCATCTGACCAGCGGGGAGTGTAGGCAGAGAGGGTCCTCAGTTTGGATTCAAGCCAGGGGACACCAAGAAGCAGCTGTCAGTGAGCACAGAGCGGTAGACCAGATTGTGATGACACAGGAAGTGCTCCCGGTGCCGGCGTGGAACGCACGGAACTGGAAATGACGTCAGGGGGCTGGACGCGTTTCAGAGCGAATCAGTCGCTCCTTCCTCAGCCGATGGGCTGGATAGCTGGGATTACTTCCTTTTTATTTTAGCTGTGGGCGTGACCCTGGGCAGGGCCAGCCTCAAAGTGTCAGCTAAAATAAAAAGGAAGTAATCCCAGCTATCCAGCCCATCGGATGAGGAAGAAAATTTTAATTTTCTTTTGCCCACACCTCTACTGAATCTATGGGTCCATGGTTGTCACCCTCAGACAGGGCTACAAACTAATCCTCATCGCTTTATCTTCATTACATAAGGATTAGGGGAATTAGTAGTTTAAAGAACACAGCTTGGAAGGAAAATAAGATTGTTTGATATATCAATTTGGCCAACAGGAAGTGACACTGCCTTTTTGCAAAATAATCAGATATTTTCTGTACTTGTTGAAAACGTTCTTAGCCTGAAAAAAGCTGATGCAGCCATTGCATCTAAGGATTGGTAAGCTACAAAATATTACATTTTTGTTCTTGGGTAAATTATTTTATTTTGTAAGGCAGTAAGAGCAGTGGTGATGCAGATATTACAGAAAACTATGCAAATCAATCAAATGTTAATCTGCAGCAATACATGGAAAGCATTCAGATTATAGTTTACAGCAATCCATGAAAACAAGCATACCTTAGTTTATTGCAATCTATGGAACTGATAGATTAGGTCTACTCAACTTACTGATCTAACATCACTGAAAGTTAGATTATGACTAGTTGCTATAGGTTTTTGTACTTTGGCATTCATCTTTGTATTCCTTTATTGAATAAGACTGACTGTTCTTAGAAGTTCTAGAAGTCTAGCTCAGCACATCCACAAAATAAATTACTAACATGCTACTTCAATGTATAATGGGTATTAGAGAAGTTAAAACACAGAATCCACTGTAATATAAATTATGTACATGCTCATTAGCATACATAAGATTAAAGTACAGACCACTCCGCTGGCTTCCCAGCCATCAAAAGGTTTCAGGGAGGCATTTCACTAATATAAATTCTTGTAAAGCCGGTGCCAGTGGAATATGTGGTAATGAAACAATTAATAATATTGGATGTTATCAGGCCACGCTGTTAATGGCTTAACACTGCTGAATTCTAATGTATATAATTAAAGCATGTCAGCTATTTAATGAACAAAATATTTCATATTAACTCATGATCTATACTATAAATATTTCTTGAATCACTTTTCAAGCCAGTGTGCATTTTTTATATCAGATCAGTAAAACTAGATTTCCCGAGGGAATAATGTCAGAATGTATGTGCTGACAGTTGGAATATTGTTTTGCTTTTAATGTTTAGTTTTCGTTTTCTGTGACTTTTCTTTGGTAAGTAGCAGAGATCGAATAATGAAGTTGTATTGTCCAAAAATGACTTACAAAAATGAAATAAGCAGGATGGCCTTGGCTCTGAAATTCCCAGAGATCAAATCAAGGAGAAATGTTAGGGTCAATCCACCCATAAAATCATGAGCATACCTTGCAGACTCTAAGCTCATACTAACGCTGATCAGCAGCATTCTTCCTCTGGCAGTGGTGCTTTCTGTTCCACAACTAACAGACCATGTACATGGAAATCCAGGAGAGGGAATCCCAACACACTGACAGCTTTCTTCAGTGCTGCAGAGTGGGAAGGTGCCCAAAACAGTTGCAGTCTAGTGGTGGCAGCTCCCTTTTCTCTCTCTATCCCCAAGACCTGATGACACAGATGCCTCCTTTCCTGAAGATGCCCTTTTGGGGGAATGCGTTAGGTAGAGCTGGTCTTGTGACATCATTGCGCACGCACCCTGAGTCCACAGTGGTGCTTGCAATGGAATGCAGTTGTTTGATATACTACTACTTATGCTTCTGAATTTATAAGTGCAATATCTCATTAATACATTTTACTGGAGTTTACTACCCTATGAGGCTTAACCTATTCTATTTCACAACCAGTGTATATAACCACGAGTGACCACTGATCGGATGGACAGATTATTGGGTGGGGCTGGGGAGGACCCAGCTGTCATGGTACATCTTGGTAATAATGACAATGATAGAGGAAGGTGGAGTTGGGTAAAATTACCTGGCAGCCTTGTGAAATATACAGACAGAAATAGCATTTGCCAACAGGGAAAGTGCCAGTATTCTAGTGTGGGATGGAACCTTATTTGTACAGTGGCTGCGTGCCAGCCTATCTCTGAGAGATCAGGACCTCCAAAATGTGCTTTTTGGCCGATCACCAACATACTTGGAAACAGATCATCTGCTACCAACTGTTGCCAATATTTAGTGAGGTTGTGTAGTATTTTGTCCAGAAAACAATGTGATTACTCAAAGTGCTTGAGAGTCAGATTTCTTTTTAGTTTTTTATATTAAATCGGATTGATTTAGGTTTTTTTCTCATTCAAATGTTTTTATTGATTTTTTTTTTAAACAACTGAGATTTTATTGAAGGAAAAAAAGTACATGTTTGATCTTATGAAATGACATTGTTATACAAGGTGGTATTAGGTATTGCCGGGTTACAAGTTAGAAAATATGGCGAAACACTATAACACGCTATATATTTCAGGAAAGAAGAAAAAAAACAAAAAAACAAATCCTCTTATGAGATAATTCCTTTTATATGGGAATTTCTGATATAGTCTGCTTTGCTCTACTGCTTTTGGGGCGGTTATATGGTACAATCCTAGTGTCCCGGATATCATGAGTTGGTGTTTCTGGGTTCACAGCATAGCTGGGGTTTGGTGAAATGCAACTATTGGGTGATCTCATCCGCACCCGGACACCCCCAATAGGTACTAGCTGTGTCCGATATAAGGGGAACGGTGAGTCCCTTCTTGAGTTTCCTCAGGTAGGTTTGCTCCAAGTCCGCTGTGTCGTCAGAGTATATGAAAGGTTATTTACTTTGGTGATATTTAGTATTCAACCATGGATGTCTGGGCTTTTATTCTGGTTGGTGTGTAGATGGCATTCGTGTAAGTGTAGACACTTGCAGTGTGTGTGGTGTATCTATATGTGTACGTGGTATTGTGATTGTTTTTAATGTTCAGGCAGGGCTGGTTGTATGTTTGGTTTAGGTGATCTGTGGCTTGCTTCCCTTGGGGGTGCGCGGGCACCATCGATTGTTCCTGCCAAACAAGTGAAGGATTTAGGCAATTAAGGAAGCTGTAGTATTGTAGGTGTGGGTGTGAAGCTTAGTTCAATCTGTCAATAGTTGGTTATATCGATCTGAGTAGCGGAAAAGTATCAATGGTGTCCATCATGTATGAATTTTCTCGAAAGATGCTTTGGCGATAGTGGTGGTTTCCTCTAAGTGGTAAATCATGTCTATCTCTCGGATCCACTCCCCAACTGTTGGTGTGCCTTCAGATTTCCAATGTCTGGGCACCCCCAACCTGGTGGCATCAAGGAGGTGCTTGGTTAAAGAGTGCTTATAGCATTTAATACTTGCGTTTGCGATATTTAATAGGCAGCAAGCCGGGTCAAGGGTAATATGTGTGTCTGTGATGCTTATTATGAGTTCCTTAACTTTGTTCCAAAAAGGGGTGATCTGGGGACACTCCCACCATATGTGCCAAAGGGACCCCCTGGCTTGGTGGCATCTCCAACAGGCGTCCGAGGTGCGTTGCTCTTTGCCATTGGTCATCTGTTAGGTTGGTACTTAATGCTTTTTCCCATCTCTGTCGAGCATGAGGGGAATCAGTCTGTTTTTATTGATGTTAATGGTAACAGAAGTTCAATACAGAGATATAAGTGTAAGTGTCGATTTAGGTTTTTTATCCTATTAAAAACCCTTTTAAGACAAGATTTACTCTATTCTCACTGTTTGAGAAGCAACTGCAGAGCTTTGGATTCTCCTAAAAAATCTTGATCATTAGTGCAAGTTATTCTCAAATATTGACTAAAATGTATACTAGAAATAAGTGGAGCAGGGTGAGAACTATTAGCGTGCAAAATTGTATTGCCCTCAGAAGGCTTCTTGAACAAGGATTAACCTAGAGTGCCATCAGAAGTTACAAATATGTCATCGTCTAAGAACGTGATCGGGCGTTGGTGGCAACTCATGGTAAATTTTAGATTAATGGTACTGCATTCTAGGTATGCCATAAAGTTGGCTAATTCCTCATATGAGGAGGACATCGTTGATATACAGATGCCAGCTGATTACCTTGTCAAGACTATCTTAAATACCTTCATCAGAGAATAATTCACACTTCCATCCCCCCAGGTACAGGTTGGTGTACGATGGGGCACAATGAGTTCCCATTGCCACCCCTCCAGGGGGTGGACTCCCTCCAGGTTTATGTGCCCTACACTTGCCCCTTTAAATGCATGTGCTTCCATTGTTGGAGACTCACAGAAACTAGAGTTTAGGTCCACAGAAAATGGGTTGCCTTGCCAAGAGTCTGTGGCTTATGTATGTATTTGCAAATGTTTGTAACTAAACCCCTGTTTTTAACACATACTGTTGGACAGGCCTTTTCGGTTGGTCGCAGGCTGTTGGTAAGTTGAGCTTGGAAATGTATTTTTTTTTATATGTGTTGCCTTTCCAATGCTCTATGTTGCAGTGGGGGAAGTAAACACTTGTTTGTACTATGAATTATATTGGCCAGGCAACACACTGATACCTTTGCTGCCATAGTGCTATGGGTTGGGTGTTCAGTGTGCCCCTGTGCCTTTAAGTGCATGTGCTTCCTTTGTTGGAGATTCACAGAAATTAGAGTTTAGGTCCTTAGAAAATGGGATGCCTTGCCGGGGCTCTGTGGCTTACGCATGTATTTGCAAATGTGTGCAACTAAACACCTGTTTTTAACGCATTCAGGTGTTGGACAGCTCAATTTGGTTGGTCGCAGGCTGGTCGACAAGTTGAGGTTGGAAATTTCTTTGTTTTTTTTATATGCATTGTCTTTCCAGTGCTTCTTGCTGCAGTTACCAGTTATAGGTGAGGCAGTAACCACTTGTTTGTTCCATTGCCACCCCTTTCACCTGGAGGAAGTGGGAGCCATTGAAAATAAAGATATTATGAGTGAGAACAAAGCGTAGTAGCTCTAGAGTGAATTGAATATACCTTGTAGCTGGTAGGCCATGTTCAGGCAGGAAGTTGCCTTCAACTCTAACCCCCAAATCATGGTCTTCAACGTCAATGGCCACTAACCAGGCCTGCTCAGGGATACTAACACCATCCATAATCTTAAAAGATCTATTGTGTCCCTTACATATGCCTTAATGTGGGGGGAATAAATAGTCATCAATAGGTTGACTTCCATTTCTGTCAGGCATCCACTTCTCAAAACAATGGGATGCCCGGGAGTTTTTTTTTTTTGGCATTTTTGTTAATTTTGGGTAAAGCATATTGCTGTAGTTCTGAAATTCAGTTGCTCCATTACATGGCTGCTGTCTTGTACTACACATCCCAGTAATCCAGGTGATCTCCATTATTGTCTATGGGTTTGCTTGACTTTAGTTTTCCACCTGAGGGCTAGAAGAGAATCATGCAACACAATGTTAACATCACAGTAGAGAGAGGAAAGCAAATAAAGAGCAAAGTCTCTTCTCCGTGTTGGCATAGCCCAATGTCTGGCTACAGTTGAGACAGGGAAAGAACACTATCAACCTATTATACAGAGTTCCCAAGAAAGCAATGATATTAGTATCACCAGCTGTTAAAGCCTATATAACATTTTAATGATTTGGTTTTCATCTACTTTTGCATACTATGCTGGAGTTC
This sequence comes from Glandirana rugosa, assembly GCA_018402905.1. NCBI lineage: Eukaryota > Metazoa > Chordata > Amphibia > Anura > Ranidae > Glandirana > Glandirana rugosa. The sequence goes on along the minus strand of BLSH010052296.1, from coordinate 77,707 downwards.
CTTGAATTGCAGTGTTTAGGCACATTTAAGCTGGGTTCACACCAATTCGCAATAGCAGGATAATGTGACTGGCTCTGTATGGAGCCGGTTTACATATCTCCGAAGCTGCTCCGATGGGAATTTGCACAGGAGCCTTATGCATCTTTTGGTCTGTTTCAAGTCTGAATTCAACCAAAAATTCGGGCTAAAATCGGAAATGGTGAACCAGGACGCACCGGACCCCTGCTGTGCGCCACAGCTGTCTCCATTGTGAACCCAGCCTTATTTTTGCTCGCTGCCTGTGTGCACAGACTTGTACACCCAAAAATCCTTTTTATCTGTCCGCACTAACTGTGAAATTCAATTTACAACACCTTAAAAACTTTTTTTTTCTATTAAACGCTTCAGCCACGGAAGGATTTGCCCCCTTCCTGACCAGAGCATTTTTTGCGATACGGCACTGCGTCGATTTAACTGACAATTGCACGGTCGTGTGATGCTGTACCCAAACAAAATGTATGTCTCCCCCCCCCCCCCACAAATAGAGCTTTCTTTTAGTGGTATTTGCTATAATACATATACCCCCCAAAAAATAAAAAAAAAACAATTTCTTCATCATATATATTTTTCTACATATTTTTGCTAAAAAAAAAATCACAATAGGCATATATTGATTGGTTTGCGCAAAAGTTATATCGTCTACAAACTATGGGAATAGATCTATGGCGTTTTTATTTATTTATTTTTTTTACCAGTAATGGCGGTGATCTGCGATTTTAGCGGGACTGCGATATTGTGGCATGCAGATCAGACACTTTTGACACTTTTTTGGGACCATTGACATTCATACAGCAATCTGTGCTATAAAAAGCCACTGATTACTGTATAAATGTCGCTGGCAGGGAAGGGGTTAACACTAGGGGTGGCGATCAAAGGGTTAAATGTGTTCCCTGTCAGTGTGTTGTAACTGTGTGGGGGCTGGGATGACTAGGGGAGGAGAAAGATTGCTGCTCCCATTTATTGGGAACGGGCGATGACTCTCTTCTCCCCTGTCAGAACGGAGATCTGCTTGTTTACACTCGCAGATTCCCCGTTCTGTCACTGCGGGGGAGGGATTGCGGATGGCCGTCGGACATCGAGTCCTCCCCACCTGCTGATTGACTTCCCCACTAGTCAGCCTCCGGCTGCGCGTGCTCGCCCACAATACACTATCCCACGCCCGCCGTCATAGGATGCCAATTTGCGCAGGAGAGCCAACCTGCCGCCGCCAGACGGTGGTTGGTTGGCAAGTGGTTAAGTGGGGTCTTTTTTTTTCACTGCTAAATAAGAAAATAGAATGGGGGGGTCCTAGCCCTCTCACATTACAAAAGGCAGATATATGACACTTAAGTGGAGGAGGAGGAAAAGGCGCATCAGCATCCCCACAAACATGAATACTATGTAATCTTGAGGCGATGGGGGAGGAGCAAAGGGCAGCATTAGACATAAAAAAAAAAGAAAAAATGCTGATATGTACTCTTGAGGAGGAGAAGGGGGGAGTTGTACTAAACCTGAAAGTAGAGTTGAGCGAACCTCTGGAAGTTCGGGTTCTGCTGGTCCGGCCGAACTTCGGGACAAAGTCCGAGTCCGGGTCCGGACGGAACCCGAACGATCGCACGGACAACGAACCCCATTGAAATCAATGGGGACCCGAACTTTTAGGCACAAAAATGGCTGTAACAAAGTCCTGGAAAGCCCTAGAGGGCTGCAAAAGGAAGTAAAATGGGGGTAAGGGTAGGGCAAGTGCCCTACAAAAAAATGGGGACAGGGAAATAACTTTAAATATTTTTAAAAAAATAAAAACATAAAAAAAGCAAAAATGGAGGTGAATGTGGATCATCTTCAAACTGTGTCTGAAAAGTATTAATTAACGGTAGAAGCCATATAACTGTTCTAAAATCATCTTCAAACTAGGGCAAGTGCCCTACAAATAAATGGGGATAGGGAAAATAAATTAAAATCAAATA
>BLSH010052296.1:54995-68364 GCA_018402905.1 Glandirana rugosa | reverse complement strand
AATGGTTCATTGATATCTGGACAATCAAATTGAAGATATCGACTCTTCTACGATCTCTCAAATTATTTTCTGGTGTATCTACTCAAGAACGACCTTTTTTTACAGTACTTTCTGTCTTCAACAGTTTGTTTGGACTAAAGAAAAATACTCCACCATTCATTTTGGAACCTGTCTCCCCACCGACACCTGCACCACATGAACCTAAAATGTTTTCGCAAACTGTGGCAAGGGGTGTGTACCGAATACACATTCCATCTCATCATCTGCAAACACTGAAATGGTACTTTTAATCCCAGACCCTATATCATTTATAAATATATTGATAAGTAAGGGTCCCAACCTTGGGGTACACCACTGATAACCTTAGACCATTCAGAATAAGAATCATTAACCACTACTCTCTGAATTCGGTCTTTTAGTCAGTTTTCTATCCATTTACAAACTGATCTTTCCAAGCCTGTAGACTCTACCTTACACATAAGCCATGTGTGGGGAACGGTGTCAAACGCTTTTGTAAAATCCAAGTACACCACGTCCACAGCCACCCCTCTGTCCAAGGTTTTACTTACCACCTCATAAAAAGAAATCAGGTTTGTTTGACAACTTCTGTCTTTCATGACATTTTTTTCCAGCAAGAACTCATCTATGTGGTCTTTTATTAAACTCTCTAGCATCTTCTCAGCTATAGAAGTTAAACTAACAGGTCTATAGTTACTTGGTAAAGACTTTGATCCCTTTTTTAAATATGGGCACCACATTGGCCCTACGCCAATCCAGTGGTACTATTCCATTCATTAAGGAGTCCCTAAAAATTATATACAATGGCTTTGAAATGACAGAGCTCAATTCCTTTAGGATCTGTGGATGGATGCCATCTGGTCCAGGTGCTTTATCTACCTTTATTCTGTCTAAATACTTCTGGACAATTTCACTTTTGAACCATGGTGGATCATTTGTGGCTGTGTCACTACCACCCCCCTCGTGGACATGAGCTCCCTCATGCTCCTTTGTATACACAGAGCTAAAGAAAGTATTTAATACGTTTGCCTTCTCTTTGTCCCCAGTCACGAACTCTAGATTATTTTGTAAAGGGCCTACATGCTTAGACCTGACCCTTTTACTATTAATATATTTGAAGAATTTTTGGGGGTTTGTCCTACTATCTTTTGCAATCTGTCGTTCGTTGTGAACTTTTGCATCCTTGATTTCCTTTTTACATATTCTGTTATATTCTTTGTAACATTTAAAAGATGATAGTGTTCCCTCATTTTTATTTTTTTTTTAGAAATGCTCTTTTCTTATCATTTATAACTTTTTAACTTTGGCCGTGAGCCACATAGGTTTTCTTTTTAGCCTTTTAAATTTATTGCCCATGGGAATATACTTTACAGTGAGTTCGCATACAGTTTTTTTGAAAAATTTCCATTTCTGTTTTGTGTTCATCGATGCCAATATTCCCTCCCAGTCTAAGTCCTGGAGAGCAGCCCTCATCTTTGTAAAATTTGCTCTCTTAAAACTAAGTGTTTTTATCTTTCCCGTGTGTGTTTGTTGCTTGCAGCTTACATTAAATGAAATCATGTTATGGTCACTCTTACCCAGATGTTCTGTTATATGAATATTGGTAATAAGCTCTGCATGGTTTGAGATTACCAGGTCCAGCAAAGTGTCATTCCTAGTTGGGGCCTCAATAAACTGGACCATAAAATTGTCCTGTAATAGGTTTATACATTTTTGCCCTTTAGCTGTCCCAGCAGTGCCATTACTCCAGTTAATTTCTGGGTAGTTAATATCCCCCATTATTATCACAGTCCCAGCCCATGTAGCTCTTTCCATCTGTGCAAGGAGCAGAGTCTCCACCTCCTATTTAACACTGCGAGGTCTATAACAAACTCCAATGATAACCTTTGTAGTGTGCACACCCATATGCAGATCTACCCACAATGCTTCAGACTCATAACACTCTTCAAAACAAGGTCACTGTCCACCACCTATAACTGGCCACTGCAGCAATGAGCTATGGAAAGGCATCTACAAACAAAAAACAGAGAATTCCAAGCTCAACTTACCGACCAGTCTGTCACCAAACAAATTCACCTATCTAACAGTAGCGTTTAAAAGGCAGGGGATTGGTTACACACATTTGCAAGTGTATGTGTAAGCTGCAGGCCCCGTCAAGGCTCTCTGTATACTGCAGACGTAACTCTGTATAAGAGGCTTCACAGTGGAAGCACATACAATTTAATGGATAGATGGAGGACAGGTGACTGGAGGAGCCCAACCCTCCTTAAAGGTACAGGACCAGACACCCAGCCGTGGCCCAATGGCAGCTGCGGTGCTGGTGTGCGCCCAAAGTTACAATACAAAACAAGGTCACTGTCCACCACCTATAACTGGCCACTGCAGCAAGGAGCTATGGAAAGGCATCTACAAACAAAAAACAGAGAATTCCAAGCTCAACTTACCGACTAGTCTGTCACCAAACGAATTCACCTGTCTAACAGTAGCGTTTAAAAGGCAGGGGATTGGTTACACACATTTGCAAGTGTATGCGTAAGCTGCAGGCCCCGTCAAGGCACCCTGTATACTGCAGACCTAACTCTGTATAAGAGGCTTCACAGTGGAAGCACATACAATTTAATGGATAGATAGAGGACAGGTGACTGGAGGAGCCCAACCCTCCTTAAATATACAGGACCAGACACCCAGCCGTGGCCCAATGGCATCTGCCATCATAACACTCTTCATCAACTAGGTCCTCATTCACACTCACTTTGAGATCACTTCTCATATAGAGACAGACACCCCCGCTCTTCCGTTTTACCCTGTCTTTCCGAAAGAGAGCATAGCCAGGAATATTGATAGCCCAGTCATGTGAAGAATGAAGCCAAGATTCAGCTATACCAATCAAATCATAGTTCTCATGCACCAGAGCTTCCAACTCACCTATTTTGCTTGGCAGACTCCTGGCATTGGTGAACAAACACTTTAATTTACTGTCACATTTTGCACATGTCTGTTGCATATTTGTAATTTTAGTACAAACAGTACCATTTCCAATGGTTGATTGTAACATGGGAACCTTCATATCATCTTCCCTCCCCCCATTTTTCCCCATTCCATCCACCAATAGGGGCTGACCCCTGTCTGACCTGTCTACCCCATTATAATCTAATGCACCCTCCCCCCTAAATCCTAGTTTAAATACTCCTCCAGCCTTCCCATAAACCTCTCCCCTAGCACAGCAGACCCCCTTCCATTTAGGTGCAAATCATCTTTAGCATATAGGTTGCACCCCAATGAAAAGTCAGCCCAGTGCTCTAAAAACCCAAAGCCCTCCTCCTTACACCAGATCTTTAGACATACATTCAGGGCTCTAATCTTCTCCTGCCTTTCCTGTGTTGCTCATGGCACTGGCAATATTTCAGAGAATATTGCTTTGGAGGTCCTTCCCTTCAACTTGCAGCCTAATTCTTTAAATTGGTTCTTAAGGAGCCTCCACCTTCCATATATTCTGTCATTGGTTCCAACGTGGACCAAGACAGCTGGGTCATGCCCAGCCCCTCCCAGTAATTTGTCAACCCAGTCCACCACATGCCGAACCCTGGCACCAAGGAGACAGCAAAACATTTGGTTGAGGCGATCCTGGTGAAAAAATATTCTATCAGTCCTTCTACTTATAGAATCCCCAATTACCACCAACTGTCTAGGCCTACCTGCACTACCCCTACCACCCCTACTAGATGGGCTGCTCTCCCGGCTGTTAGGGGGAGCAGTGACATCTAGGGCTGCCACCTCTGAGTTTGCCACCCCCACATCTTCACTCAACTTGGCAAATCTGTTAGGGTGCTCAAACCCAGGGCTGGCCTTCCTTTTCTGTGAGCCCTTACCACTCCCTCTAACTGTATTAACCCATCTACCTACCTGATAATCCTGACTTACCCCTCCATCTTCACCCTTAACCCTACTAGCCACCTGCTCATTGAGCAGAGAACCCCTTTCAAGGTTGACAGCTCCGTCCAGTGTTGCAATTTGCTCCTCCAGATCTTTAATGCGAGCTTCTAGAAGGCCAGCCTGCTCACATCTGTTGCAGCGGTATCCATCCTGGAGCTGTTGCTCCATAGTTGCATACATGCGGCACACTGTGCACTGTACAAAACCTTCAATCTTGCTGGCACACATTTTCCCAGATATAACAACACTAATAACAGGAAATGTCAGATGTTACTTACAGGTCTTGAAGACTCCTGTTATAATCTCTTGTTTTAAACTCTGGTTTTTAACTCACCATATAGTCAAGGTCCACTTGCTCAGAGGTCCAGCAAGCAAAGAATTAGCAAGCTCAAGATGAGCAAGCTCTGAAATGAGTTCAACAGAGAGCTTTATAGGAATTGGATCACCTGTGACCAATTAACCACCCCCCTTAATTGGTAGTCTGAAGGAAGGAAAGAAAAAAAAGCTATTTAAAAAGTGTCAGAAAAAGTGTTAAAAAGCTGCAAAGGAAAAGCCCCCAAAAAACAAAAAGCTGCAAACACCAGCAGTCAAAATCAAAACGCAAAGATTCCCTCTCTTTAGCTTTTAACCAGTAGTTCAGGCAAAACTTTGGGGGCGCAACTTATGTATACATTGCGGGAGCACGTGGGGATGGGGGCAATTTAAAAAGTTTTTTTTTCTTATTTATTTTTTTTTTTTTATTATTTACCAAAATCTGAGCACTTTTATTGCTGTCACAAGGAATGTAAGCATCCCTTGGGACAGTAATAGGCAGTGACAGGTACTTTTTATGGAGGGATCTGGGGTCTAAAAGACCCCAAATCCCTCCTTTGCACTCAGAAGTATTCAAAACGCCAAAATCTGCATTTTGGAATATTGAGATTTTTTTTCAAATCGGCACCATTGGCAGCCGAGAAAACTGGAAGTGATGTAGTGACGTTGCCTCCAGGTTTTTACATTGGTGACCCGATCCAAGCCAATTCCGGCTTCATTCAGGTCTTCGGCCAGCCGGTGGACATGCCGGTTGGTCGCTTGAGTCTTCCGGTGGGACAGGAGACCTGGGCAGAGTGGAGGAAGACATGCTCGTGATAATGGCCGAGTGGCTGCTGAGCCACATTGGCTGTTATCAACAGTTAACCGACCAACTGCTCTAAAAAAACGGTACCAGGGTGAAGCCTGCACACTATTCTGTAAAGTCCTATACAACTTTAAGGCATTTCACAATCATGTAATTTAAGGGATTGGTGTTTTATCATGTCACCCTTAAAGTCGCATTAAAAGGTGGACCCTCTCCCCTCTGTACAGTAATTAATTTTTATTTCTTACATTGATACATGCTCCCTATGGCACTTCCTAAAGGAAACAGCACACGCCCTATGTGTGCCACAGGGGGCATCCAGGAGGCGCTCACATGGCAGGATGTCCATGGACATCCTCCCAGAACTGGAGGCACATACTGTAGCCATCTTTCAGCTATAGCACAGGCAGGAATAGATTAATAATGATGCTGCTATTATTAGTAAATAGATAGGAAAGTGTTTTAACCATTTTAACATTTCTTCAGTTGCTTCCTTGTTTCCAGGCCTAGGCAAATGATGCCATACATCTTAGGAGTCTTCAGGAGGGGAGGGGAAGATTTCTTATCCAAGCACACCCTCCTGCTTGCATGCATCAGCTAAGGGCAAATGGATTCTAGGAAGCAAATGGTGGAAGTAAAGCATGGAGACATGGATGGATGGATGGCTGAATGGGTGAGTTCACTTTGTATAATAAAAATTCGTCAAACAGCATTTTTGGTTTGTGGTGCTCAGATACAGTACATTTTCATTGTAACCACTTCAATACTGGGCACTTTCACCCCCTTCCTTCCCAGACCAATTTTCAGCTTTCTGTGCTCTCGCAATTTCAATGAGAATTGCGCGGTCATGCTACATTGTACCCAAATAAAATTCTTATCATTTTGTTCACACAAAAAGAGCTTTCTTTTGGTGGTATTTAATCACCACTGCATTTTTTATTTTTTGTGATATAAGAGAAAAAAGAGCGAAAAATGTAAAAACAAAACAATATTTTCTACTCTCTGTTTTAAAAGAAATTCAATAAAATCAAATTTTGTCATAAATTTATGCTAAAATGTATTCTGCTACATGTCTTTGGTAAAAAAATAAGTGTATAATAATTGGTTTGTGTGGTCACGGACAGGTGTACGCAGATAATCATGTACAGATGTGCGCAGATGATCACACGGACATGTGTTTGCAGATGATCAGTGGGACAGATGATTTTACTGGGACATATGTGGGACAGGTGTTTTTATTGTGTGGGGACACTGTGGGGGTGACACTGTGGGGGGGCAAGATACGAGATGTGCAGCACCTGAAACTACGGATACTGGAAGCCTGTGCTAGCATTTCTCCTGCGGTGTTGGTATCAGTGTGTGAAGAGTGGGAGAAGAGGGTTGCATTGACAATCCAACACAATGGGCAGCACATTGAACACATTTTATAAGTGGTCAGAAACTTGTAAATAACTCATGAAAGAATAAAGTTACGTTAAAACCAAGCACACAACAGTTTTTCTTCAAATTCCCAATAAGTTTGATGTGTCACATGACCCTCTTCCTATTGAAAAAACAAATGTTGGATTCAAAATGGCCGACTTCAAAATAGCCGCCATGGTCACCACCCATCTTGAAAAGTTTCCCCCCTCACATATACTAATGTGCCACAAACAGGAAGTTAATATCACCAACCATTCCCATTTTATTAAGGTGTATCCATATAAATGGCCCACCCTGTATAATGAAATGATCACCATTGGCAAAAAAATATTTTAGGTAATTATTATTAAGCATGGATGAACAATTAAAGCATGTAAAGCACGTAAAGCATGTTTTTACGCTAGACAAATCTACTCTGTTTATAGACGAGCATATATGTTATGATAGATAAGTATTGTAATTCATAAATGTCAATCAAATTTCAGTTAACAGAAAGCAGATGAACGAAGGATGAATTCTGATTGGTTGCTATGGGTTACCAGACTATGCTCTTTAAGTATAAATGTTTACTATATTTATTATGCTTTCTGTTTCTTTAAGTCAATAAAGCAGTGCCATTTGTCCATGTGAAGGATCTCCATGCCTCACTGTCACCTGATAAATGGACCATGCCAGCAGAAGGGAAAATAAGATTGATGACTAGCTCTAGGACAATTGTCATGTATACTGAAAAGAAACCACTGATGATTAAAATGGACCACCAAGGTACTTGATTTAACATCCAACAGAACTGAGATACCTCTGTGGAACAGAATGCAGGTCATGAAAAATGTCTGATCTGCCACACTGTCATTCTTATTAGAGCAATGTGAAAAAAACAGTTACTCAGTAGAACTTTTCCAGATTCATCAGTCATTGATCTAACTACAGAAAACTGAAATTGATTGGTCAGATTGATTAAAAACGAGTACTTTTTTTATAGAGACACTTCTGTCCTTAAAGGGAAACTTAAAGGGGTTGTAAACCCTCGCGGTTTTTCACCTTAGTGCATTCTATGCATTAAGCTGAAAAACCTTTTCTTTTGCAGCAGCCCCCAGACCCTTACCAGAGCCTGATCGTTCCCGCGCTGGGGATAAGCCTAGCAGCTCAAGCCGTGGGCTCCGGTCCTCATTGAATAGATTGATAGTAGAGGAGTCCAGAGGCTCCCGCGTCACTGGACTTGATTGACAGCAGCGTGAGCCAGGGGCAGGGCTGAGTCCTGCTGTCTGTGTCAAGGGACACAGAAGCAGGACTCGGGAGCGCGCCCGCATGAGTGACCCCCCGGGAAAGCGATTCCCTGACATGGCATTTGAGAAGAGGAGGAGCCAGGAGCACCACTGGGGGACCCCAGAAGAGGAGGATCGGAGCCACTCTGTGCAAGACCGCTGCACAGAGGAAGGTAAGTATGACATGTTTGTAATTTAAAAAAAAAAAAATCGAGCCTTTAGTATCACTTTAACTCAGCTTTTAGAAGTGTCTTGTCAGCGTCCTCCTTCCTTCTCTCTCCTTTTTTTGCCAATAAACAAATGTAAAAAGTAAAAACATTATTTTAATGTTTATTTTATTAAATTCTTTGCATGCTAAGGTCCTGTTTACACTGGCCCGCAGCCACAAGCACTGCTGCCCACGCAGCAGTTTTGGCTGCAGAACCGCGCAGCAGGGGGCACTCTTTTTTTTAACAAACTTTATTAGAAGTGTAGAATGTGACACTTCATTCATATCACTGCACAGAAGCGCGGTACGTTGCACTTCTCTGCAGTGACATGCAGGACCTAGCAGAGCAGTGCAATATCATGCAAACATGTTGCAAAATATCACCCTGCTCTGGAACTCCCTGTAACACTGCGTTCTGGTCTGAACATAACACAGAAAACTATTGTATGTTGTGTGTCATTGCAGTTACCTGCATTATTCCGCATGCAGGTAATTGCTCCTAGTATGAATGTGCTCTAAATCTGGCTTAGGCCGGGATGATGTCTCAGGGCCCTGTGCATGCACAGACACACCGCAGGTCTCTTGCACATGTGCGAAATCCTACATACTGCCCCCTAGGAAGTGTGAGGTAGATGTAGAGCCACCCCCAAAGTAGCCGCTTGATGATTTTGGGTTCTCTGTTCTGCGCCTCAAGTCCAAGCATGGCCTCAGCCCCTCTGGCACACCTGGTTAGATATAAAATTACTGCAAACACTTTTAACAATGCAAGTAAAGAAAATGCCAATATCCTGGCTGTGGATTGATACCGGAAATAGACAGGCACAACTGGTAGTGATAAATGAGCTGAATATATTATCGCGAGGGCAGCACTTTTGAACCTTGCTGCGGAGTATTTATACAATAGAAATGGCAATCTCTAATACGTAGCAATTGTAAATGTATATATATATATATATATATATATATAACATAGCACAATCTATATGCCCATAACACAGGCGCTGAGAGGGAGGAGAGAAGGTTTGTCAACTTCTTAGCTCCTTCTGGGCCACGCAAAAACAATTAAAGTAACAACACAGAAAGAAGAAATGGGTTAACAGGTACAGCAAGCACAGTGCTATAACGTTACAGGTCCTGGATTGAAGAGTACTAGTGTCTTCTGCTAGCAAAAATTGGTAAAGAAAGTGGGTTTTATCGAGCAAACATGAGATAGTGATCCTCTAGGATATCCCGTTATGTAGTGGTTTGTGAGAACAGAATGGCTAAAGGTAGCAGCTCCAAACAAACATCCTGTGACACTAGAAAGGGGAATAGGTGTCTACAAGCAGTGTCTGTGCTGTGTTAGGAAGGATGTTGGGTTTTCAACCACTCAACAATCCTCTGTGATGACACAACAGAGATTCTTAATGTTGATTTAGGCTCCTGGCAAAGTTGTAGGGCACTCTATCACCTCCTGTCGGCCGATCAGGATGGCTGGTGGCAAGGTGGCCAGACAGCAGCCAACCGGGCACCTGGATGGGTCTTTTGATCCCTGAAGCAAGGTGGGTTGTCTACGCTGGGCTAGACGGTGCTGGATTGCTGAGCAGAATACCTGGCCTGAACGGTGGTGAACTGTGTGAATGTCACTGTTCCTGGATCCTCTCAGCTGTCCTCTCTCCTCAGTCTTTTGGCAGCAGTCTCAGGAAAAGTGTGTCTCTCAGATGCTGGTAGACATTGGGGCTCTCTCTCCCTCTCTGCAATCTCTTCTCCTCTGTGGGTCACACAGTCCCTGGTGTCAGTGTGTCTATCTCCTCACTCTGGCACCTCAGCTCCTTCTCCTCACCACACACTTCTCTGTCCTCACAGATGTCTCTCTTCAGATCTCTCCTCACAGGTCTCTCTCCTCACTCTGTCCTCATAAATCTCTCCTTACACAGCTCTCCTCACATATCTTTTTCCTCACATATCCTTTTCCTCACAGATCTTTTTCCTCAAGGATCTTTTTCCAGAGCTCCTAGACTCTCTCTCAGACATCACCTCAGCCTCCTCAGCTCTTCCTGAAACTCTCCTTTTTTCCCAGTATCCTCTATGTCTCTGAGTTTTTCTGGAAGGACCTTCCTATGTCCATCTTGTGGCCAAAAGGAGAAATTGCATGACAAATAGTTTTTCATTGCTCAACATGCAATATGCCTGCTACATAGACATTACAGGAGCAGTTTGCAGGATCTCATGCATGTGCACACATGCCACATGGTCTATGGCAGTTAACTGTCAGACAGCAGACACGGGAGCTCCAATGTGTCTTCTCCCTCCGCTGCCAATGACTTCTTCCTCTGGTTCTTCTCCCTCTGCTGCTGATGTCTCTTCCGCCGGTTCTTCTCCCACCCCCGATGATGTGTTCTTCCTCCGGTTCCTCTGCTGGTTCTTCTCCCGATGCTAGCTCCCGCAGTTGTTTCAGCTCCGTTCTATGCCAGTTCTGGGGACATCATCAGTAGATCCTGCCCCCTATCACCGCCCGGGCCTATGATACCTATACCAAAAAAATTCTTCCAGATACAATCAATACCCACAATGCTAGGCAGCCTAGACATCCCAAAAACATTTAATCTGAGACATTGGCATTAGGTTCTTGATAGCTGTTGCTAATCCAGGAATGATTCATTTTGATAAATGTCAGCCGGTCAGCGGAATCTGTGGACAGATGTGCTCTTTTATCTGTCACAAAACCTTCAGCAGCACTGAATGCCTGTTTGGAAAGCATGCTGGATGCAGGGCAGTCCAGCAGCTCAATTGCATACTGGGCAAGTTCTGGCCAGTGATCTATTCTCACGACCCAGTAATCCAGTGGATCGTCGAATGAAAAGCTCTTTATGTCTGTTTTTGCCTATAGATATTCTTCCACTATATGATGCAGACACTGCTGATGGGATCTTGAAGATGACAGCCCTGGGCGCTGAGGACTAAAGAAATTTTGAAATGCATCACTGAGACAACCCCTTCACCGCCGCTCCTCCTTTGATCAACAGAAGCTCTAAACTAGCTTTTCCATGAGAATGTAACCTACCAGAGTCTGGAAAGGCGTTACATAAACTCCCCTTTAAGGTGTCCTCAAGGTATTTCATCCTCTGCTCCCTCTGTGGTGATGGGAGGAGTTCAGAGACTTTCCCTTTGTAATGTTGGTCTAGGAGGGTTGCCAACCAATAATGATCCTTCTCCTTCATGCCACAAATTCTCTGGTCCTTTTGCAGGCTTTGAAGAATAAGGGAGCCCACCTCTGGGCCTGCCCCTGCAAAGCTGAAAGAATTTTCACTCCGGTGTGGCTCCTGTCCCCTAGACAGACCAGCTGAAGCACCGCATGGCATCCTTTAGCCTGATTTGTTGACAAGCCCCTTGAACGCTTAGGGGGTACTGGTGGTTCATAGGACAATTCAGCAGAGGAGGGCATGGAGGAGGAGGAGGTGGTGGAGCTGACAAATCTCACATCATCACCACCAGCTGTATGGAAACGTGGCGGCAAAACAAGCTTCAGCACTGAGCCCTGTCCTGCATACCTCTTGGTTGCAAGCAGAGTTACCCAGTGTGCTGTGAACTAAATATAGCATCCCTGACCATGCATGCTGGACCACATGTCAGCAGTAACGTGGACCTTGCTGCTGACTGCCTTGCCCAACGATGCCACAGCATTGCCTTCTATTTGATGGTACAGAGCCGGAATGGCTTTACATGCCAAGAAATAGCCACTGGGAATCTGCCATTGTGGTACAGCACATTCTGCAAATTCTGGAAATGGGCAGAATCCACCAGAGGGAAAGGCAGGAGTTGTAAAGCCAGCAGCTTGGACAAACTGGAATTTAGATGCTGGGCATGTGGCAAGGACTATATTTTTTTTTTTGCTTCGGAAGCTGGGGCAGAGAAATTTGCCTGCTATACTCTACAGCTGGTGGTGAGCTACTGGCAGATGTGCTGCAAGGACCTGTGACACCCTTTGCTACACCATCATCCCTGTCAGTGGAGGCTCCTGAGGGGTCATGAGGTATAGCGGGGATAGATCTGAAAGGTGAGAAGTGTGGAGGAGAAGAATTGCATCCCTTTCGTGTGGCTTTTAGGTGCTCTTGCCAATGGCTGGTGTGGTGGGAGGTTAAATGCCTTGTCAAGCATGTGGTACTGAAATGGCTGGTATTTTTGCCATGCTTGATCTGCTTGAGGCAAAGTTGGAAATTAGAACAGTGCAATAAGCTGCACACGTGCTAAAAAAAGCTCAGACAGCCGAGCTGTTGGAAGTGGGCCAGTAGATAACAGCTCCACAATCTGATGGATTAAGGTGGCTGCCTCTGGAGTACATCCTGCCTCGTTGGGGTTGTGCCTCACCCTCACTTTCTTCCTCTGCTCTTTCTGGCACCCAAGTCAGGTCAGTGACCTCATCATAATCATCCCCTCTATCCACATCATCACTGGAGCCAACTTGGTAATACGCTGTGACACACTCCACTGACACACTACAATATACTGCAGTTAAACTGCACTGACACACTTCAATATACTGCAGTTAAACTGCACTGACACACTTCAATATACTGCAGTTAAACTGCACTGATGCACTTCAGTATAATGCAGTTAAACTACACAGACACACTACAATATACTGCAGTTAAACTGCACTGACGCACTTCAATATACTGCAGTAAAACTGAACTGATGCACTTTAATATACTGCAGTAAAACTGCACTGACACACTTCAGTATACTGCAGTAAAACTGCACTGACGCACTACAATATACTGCAGTAAAACTGCACTGACAATTCAATATACTGCAGTAAAACTGCACTCACGCACTACAATATACTTCAGTAAAACTGCACTCACGCACTACAATATACTGCAGTAAAACTGCACTCACACAATTTAATACACTTGAAAAATAAATAGCAGAAGCACAGACTGGATCCACCACTTATAACTGACAAGCAGTTTATAATATAGTAATATTTACTATTGTCGTCAAGGCTATATTAACCAGTCACCATGTAGTGCCATTGGCATTCATGATGCAGTCCACGTGACCACATTAGCATATACAAAAAAAGGAAGTGAATACACCGGAAGAACCATCTAGGAAAGGGAAGGAAAAAAACATATACGATTACACCAGTGCACCTGACGTAGTACTTACGGTTACCGTGATGTACCACTGACCAATTATATCGGAACTGCTGTTATCATTTATAATGATATAATATTTGACGAACAGTCAATATTCACCACCTAGGTCAGACACGAAGACGATAAATAAAAAGTTCACATAATTTAACACACTCACGTCAAAATGACGTCATATAACATCACGCACTCACGTCAAAATGACTTCATATAACATCACGCACTCACGTCAAAATGACGTCATATAACTTAACAGTCACGTCAAAAT
>BLSH010052296.1:31800-49449 GCA_018402905.1 Glandirana rugosa | reverse complement strand
CCCCCATTTTACTTCCTTTTGCAGCCCTCTGGGGCTTTCCAGGACTTTGTTACAGCCATTTTTGTGCATAAAAGTTCGGGTCCCCATTGATTTCAATGGGGTTCGTTGTCCGTGCGATCGTTCGGGTTCCGTCCGGACCCGGACCCGGACTTTGTCCCGAAGTTCGGACGGACCAGCAGAACCCGAACTTCCAGAGGTTCGCTCAACTCTACACACTATATCACACTAACTCACTAGTAGCAATGAACAGAGCCCTGTTCTATCTATCTCCACTCCAACATCACTCTGCAAATGGTTCCTGTGGGAAGGAACCTTTTATAGTGTGGGGTGGGCCTATGAGCAATGAACCATAACTGAGTCATAATGACTTTCTCCAATCATCGCTCTGACAGCGCTCTGTGCCCTGATTTGGCAAAGCCTTCATTGCTTTAGCCAACTGGGGCTTAGAATGCACTATGAGATGTACAGTGCATTGTGGGGCATTCAGTGGGCTAAACAAAAGGTTGAATGCCCTGCCAATTCAGATGTTCGCCAAATAGGCGAACCGCTAAAAGTCGGACTGATCTTTTGGTCAACACTATTTTGAACTTTTGATTTTCTTCTCAATATCAAGTCCTATGCTAGTTTATGTCTGTTGTGTTTGTCTTTTTTATTTTTTTAATTTCTTCTCTTCTACAAAAACGATCCCATTGCAGTTCACACATTTTTATGTGACCTTGGAGCCAGAGAATTGCTGTCACTCAGAGCCTTTCACAGTTCAGTCACTAAATTTCCCTACGCTGATGTTTTGTTCTGTACTAATAATAATGTGGGAGTAATTGTAACTGTATTAATTGTTTTAATTTAGCCTATTAAAAGCAGACAATATGTGCATGCTTATGAAAAAACTTAATTATTCTATATTTGTCCTAGATGAAGAAATCATTATTTTTATTGAGTGTAATTGTCTTCTAATTAGGGACTCTTCAGCTAATTATTATCAGACAGTTCAAAATGTAAATATGCATTGCATTATCTTTGTTCACTTTTTATATGCCTGTCATTACTGAGTATGGAATTATTTATTTAGCAACAACTGCCCGACTAGCTGATATGTAAATTCACTTGTAAAAAAATAAACTATCCTTCACCTTGGAGCCTTGCTTCATTGAATAGAAACATGGGGCCCTTTTGCCTCCATTCTTTTATGGTAACATTGTGCTGTTGCAATGTGGTTCCATTCATTCTGAATGCCATTGTAACACACCTTCTGATGGATTTGCGTGGCAGGCACCATTTTTGGCAGTGCCCCACACCGCATTGCACGTTATTCCCTTGCTGCACATTTTACTGAGTTACAATGCATGTCTGTCTGAAGGTGCATTGGAGTGCCATTCAGAGTTAATGTCGCCAAATCACACCATCACGTACCGGAACAACATTGTGCACACATGCATGGGTACATGTACAGAAGCACTGGTGATTACACGAGTGCAGGGGCATACAGCCATTCACTTCTATGGCCGACTATAAGTTCCACCTGAGGCAGCTTGGGTGTGGGAAAATGCAATTTTATGCTAGACATATTTCATGTCTGCAAATGCCCATGTGCATGAGGCCTGATGCAGACAACTACCCCATTTCAGACTCCTAAGCTCTTTGCCTATAGCAAAATAAAAAGGTCAGATATTTAGCTTAGATGGCTAGAAATTGACTGACTTCTATACACAATCTCCTCCTCTTCCTTCCCGCCTTCTTCCCTTCTCCCAGGTTTTCTCAGGTTTCTGCAAACACCATGGCACTCATTATTAAATTTAATGGTATGTCCCAGGGAACCATTCAACTACTTTTACTTTGCACGCTTCTGTATGTGAATTATTGAGTTGTGCTAGGAATCATTTTGAGATAAGTGACTAGTCTTGGAAACAATTCCCTCTGGTATCACCTGTGTTGAAGACACTTCTCCTTATTCTACATTTTGATATTTGCTTGCTTCACCAATGATACTCCCTAATGTGCAGGGAAAGATATGAGCTGAGTTTCTATTCCATATAACAGGAAACTGCAAAATTTCATTTACTACATTTTCAGAAAAGTTTAGAAAGCAGAGATGGCATGGGGCCAGGCGGCATCAAGCTAATTCCTCTGAGAAACACAATCAAGGAACTAATTAATTGAATTCTATCAGTAATACATAACATATGCAAACCAGAGGCAGGTGAACCCAAGAGCTGTTGACTTTAATTCTTGGAACTTCATACAAATAGCAACCTTGACTAATATAAATGCAGTTCCCTGTGGATAGAAGGACTGCATTGATGATACATTACTGGAAGTCATTATGTAAATATATTGTTAGTTCTCTATATCTCCCTAATGCTCTGTAAAATGTGTTTGTTCCTTTGTGTTTTGTATGGCTTATAACATTTTTAAGTATTCAGCAGTTTTCTTGTTTTCTTTTTAATTTCAATATTCATTGTTGGTTTTAGTAAGTAGAATAAAGGAACAGGGAGTACTGGTTAGCAAAAAAAAAAAAAAAATATGCCAACATATATACACAGTAGTAGTAATACAGAAGCAATCAATAATACGCAGTATACTGGATTGATAAGGTTTGAATAGTAATTTCAGTGTAGCATGGAAATATACTACTCTCAATGTATATTTCAAAAGTTTGCAAATATCTCTAAAAGCATAGTCAGGTAATTTAAAGTACAACAACAATAACCAGAAAGAACTGAAATAGGTGGGATAGGGGTAAAAAATGCAAGTCATTATTATGAAGGGTTTGATTGCCCAACCAAAGATTTAGAAGGACACGTGGGAACAGTGAAATTAAGAGTATTTTTGTACCAGATTGTGAGTTGAGAAATTGGAGAGCCATATATCTCAATGATAGCAGAATGTATTCCGAGAGAGATGTATATAGGCTAGCAGTCTTGGCATTGTGTGAAGCACTTTAGAGATATTTGGAGAGATTGTCTTGACTGGTAATAAAGTCTGGCAGCAAAGAGGAAATGAGATAGCATGGTTCTGTTATTTTGTGGGAACATGTTTATCCCTAACTTAAAGTGGTTGTAAACGCCCTTCATGAAATCTGACCTGGGCACATACAGTATTACAGTATCTCACAAAAGTGAGTACACCTCTCACATTTTTTCTAAATATTGCATTATATCTTTTCATGTGACAACACTGAAGAAATTACACTTTGGTACAATGTAAAGTAGTGAGTGTACAGCTTTTATAACAGTGTAAATTTGCTGTCCCCTCAAAATAACTCAACAAGTGAGTACACCCCTGAGTGAAAATGTCCAAATTGGGCTCAAAGTGTCAATATTTTGTGTGGCCACCATTATTTTCCAGCGCTGCCTTAACCCTCTTGGGCATGAAATACACCAGAGCTTCACAGGTTGCCACTGGAGTCCTCTTCCACTCCTCCTCTTGCGCTCCTCCACCTTCCATTTGAAGATGCCCCACAGATGCTCAATAGGGTCTGGAAATCTGGAAACATGCTTGGCCAGTCCATTTTCTTTACCTTTAGCTTCTTTAGCAAGGCAGTGGTCATGTTGGAGGTATGTTTGGGGTTGTTATGTTGGAATACTGTTCCAACAATCCATGTCCTTAGTCTGCTTGTCTTCAGCAAACTGCAGGCTTTCTTGTGCATCATCTTTAGAAGAGGCTTCTTCTGGGACGACAGCCATACAGATTGATGCAGTGCGAGGCATGTGGTCTGAGCACTGACAGACTGACCCCTCACACCTTCAACCTCTGCAGCAATGCTGGCAGCACTCATACATCTATTTCTGAAAGACAACCTCTGGAAATGACGCTGGGCATGTGCACTCAACTTAGGCAAGTAGGCACGGGGTATGCAGGAACGGGTCCCCCCAACTCCGGGGAGGGTAAGGAACTTCTCTGGGATGATGTCTGTTTCTTCTATCATCTCCCGTCTGACCAAGGTGACTTCCGTGCCAGTGTCCCAGAAGCCGTTACAGTCCGGTGACCCACAATGACTGGCTGCAAGTTGACATTCGTTCCTTGAGGTTTCCCACTGACGAACAGCACAGCAGAAGGGTTGCTGGCCAGCTGGCCACATAATGTCATCTTCTGCTCCAAGCACTGTGTTCAAAGATGGCCAGGCTTACCACAGGAGTAACACCTGCGGTTGTCAGCTAGGGAGGGCACGGCACCAGAAACTGCAGGTTCAGACTGCTGAGGAACTTGGTTGGCAGGCAGAGGAGGGGTTGCCACATGTGATTTCCCCCCTTTCCAGCATTCAGTGGGGCCTTATGAGGGTCCGATACCCGAGTGTTAGAAAACACAATCCGAGAGTCCGGCTGGAATGCCTGTGCGCAGGCGCGCACAGCAGGTGCGCACATGGGTGCGTGTGTGGCAGGTGCACGTCATCACTAGCGCCAGACAGCCTATTTGAACAGACAGCACCAGGAAGCAAGTGCTGTCCATTCTACAGCATTCCTGTGTCCCATGGCTATCTGTTCTTGAGTATTCCTGTTACCTGTGACCTGGCTTGAACTTTACCTTGCTTGAACTCTGCCTGCACCAACCCCCAGCTTGCCTACGACCATTCTTCTGCCTGACCCCTTGTACCTCTGCTGCCCGTCTGTTAACAAACCTGCTTGTACCTGACCACCCGCATGCCTGCTCCTTCTGTACCGCACTGCCCGCCTGTTGCTGACCCGGCCTGTTCCACTATTCTTCAGCCTTTCACGAGCCTATGAAGGACCTTCACACTACCATCAGTGACCAGTCCAGCCCTTGTGCCCCCCTGTGCTCTAGAACTCCCTGTCTGCTCTATCAGGGGTTCCTGAACCAGGCTGTAAGAGAGGTTGCCCACTGCATAAGCCAGAGTCTACCATCAGGTATGTGACAGCAATGGACAGCCATGTCTGAGTCTGCGCAGGGGCCCTCTCCAATGGAAGAACTCTGTGTGCATCTAGCTGGACTCACCCAAGCTGTGAAAAATTTAAAGGAAGGTTAAACCTGGTTGGAGAGCAGAGTCCAGGAGCTCTCCTTACTGGCTGCTTCCAGTCCCAGCCAGTCTGCAGCTCGCACCATTATCACCTTACCTACAGAGCCTAAAGTGCCACTACCCGAATGGTTCACGGGGGACCACAAGAAGTTCCGGGCCTTCTGCAATGCCTGCGAGTTATATTTTGCCCTTTGCTTTTCCTTGGAAGCCACCAAGGTGGGACTGGTAATCTCTCTCTTATTGGATGCCTGGGCCCACTGGCTACTGGAACAAAAGGCTCCTGAAACTGCCGACTTAAACTTTTTCTTTTAGGCTATGGCACTGCTCTGAGGACACCCACCAGGCAGCCACCGCAGAGGCTGCTCTCCATGCACTCCAGCAAGGCCACCATACGGCGGAGGACTATGTTTCAGAGTTCCAGCGCAGGAGCGTAGACACAGCGTGGAATGATGCGGCGCTCTGCCATCAGTTCCGGTTGGGCTTTTCTGAGCCGCACAAGGACGAGCTAGCCCACGTGGGAATACCTCAATCCTTGGATGCCCTGATCAATCTGGCCATCCAGATTGACTGCAGCCTGCAGGAACGCAGAGCTGAGAGGTCCACAGGAACTGTGTCACCTACCTGGATGTTGCCCAGAGTTCCCAGCTATCCAGGTCCGGCTCCACTGGTAACCTCCTCTCCACAAGATCATTCTGAGCCCATGCAGATTGGGCTCTTACGCCCCTCACTCTCTCTGGAAGAAAGACACAGACGACTGTCCCACAACCTATGTCTGTACTGCGGGGGGCCCAGACACCTCGTCAGGTCTTGCCCAGTCAAGCTTGGTAAGTGCTCCAACACTACCAAGGGAGAAGTGCTATCCTTGCCCAGTGCTACAACTCCCCTCCTGCAGCTTCCTGGCGGGACTACCCAGGTCCCAGCCATCCTTGATTCTGGAGCATGCACCTGCTTTGTGAACCTGACTTTTGCAGCCCAACATCAAATCCCCCTCAGACCTAAGACCCATCGGATGGTCATCCACTTAGCTGACGGGTTCACCATTAAGTCGGGTGCAGTCACCCATGAAACCATCCCGCTTCTTGCCCAAACAACGAGCGGCCACTCGGAACACCTGCTGTTGGACGCCATTGCATCCCCTCTCTTCCCTGTTATTCTGGGTCTGCCATGGCTCTGGGCGCACTGCCCCACCATTAACTGGACCACTGGAGAGGTTCAGTTTTCATCCTCTTATTGCCAACACCACTGCCTGCAGCCAGTTCCGGAATAACCTCCTTCTGTGCTATGCCTAAACTCTGACCCTGACCAGGAGACTTGCGTAGCCGTTCCCTCTGTCTACCACGATTTTCTGGAAGTGTTCAGCAAGAAGGGGGCAGATGAACTCCCCCCTCACAGGTCTTAAGACTGCCCAATAGAACTGTTGCCTGGTGCTGAGGTACCATTTGGCAGAATATACCCGCTCTCTGAGGTGAAACTTAAGGCCCTCAAGGCCTATCTTGATGATAACCTTAAGATAGTATTAATTCGGTCTTCCACATCACCTCCAGGGGCCGGGATATTCTTTGTAGAGAAAAAGGACCATTCTCTCAGACCCTGCATAGATTACAGTGACCTCAATAAAATTGCGGTTAAAAACCGTTATCCTCTACCTTTGGTCCCTGAACTATTCCAAAGGCTAGGCTCAGCTACTGTGCTCACCAAACTGAATCTCCCAGGGCATATAACCTCATTTGCATCCGGGAGGGTGACGAGTGGAAGATGGCCTTACGGACACGGTTCGGCAGCTATGAATACCTAGTGATGCCCTTTGGGCTCTGTAACACCCCGTCACTTTCCAACACTTGGTGAGTGACATGTTCTGGGACTATCTTCATCGATTCGTCATCATCTATTCAGATGATATCCTCATTTTCTCTGCCACCTTGGAGGAACACCGCAGGCACGTCAAATGCGTTTTACAACACCTTCGACAGCATGGACTCTACGCAAAGGCCTAAAAGGGTGCATTTGAATGCTCCAGCAACCCGTTTCTGAGTCTTATTATTTCAGTAACCCTAGTCACCACGGAGCCACAAAAGGTCTCAGCCATTTTGGTGTGGCCAGCTCCAGTTGACAGGAAAGGGGTCCAATGGTTTGTAGGCTTTGCCAATTTTTACAGGATGTTTATCAAGGGGTTTTCAGATTTCATTTCACCAATCACCCAGCTCACCAAACAGAACTTTTGTTTCTACTGGTCTTCTGAGGCCCAAATGACCTTTCTGAAGCTCAAAAAACTATTTACCTCAGCTCCTGTCCAAAAGCATCTGGATTCGATTCTACCTTACATCCTGGAAGTAGACCCTGCAGAAACTGTGGTGGGAGCAGTCCTCTGCCTGAGACGAGGTCCAAAGGCCTCTCTTCCCCCCCCTTGGCCTTTTCTCCCGCAAGCTCACAGCACCCGAGAAAAATTATGATTTGGGGGAACGGGAACTCATAGCTATCAAGTTTCCCTTGGAGGGAGCTGCACACCCTGTCATGGTCTTCACCGACCACAAAAACCTGCACACAGCTAAAAGGTTGAAACATCAGGCACGCTGGGCTTTATTCTTCTCCTGCTTCCAGTTGCACATAACATACAGGCCCGGGTCGAAGACCCTAAAGCCGGATGCTCTTTCTAGGATTTTTGGGGAACCTGGAGCCACCACATCACCGGATACCATCCTTCCTTCCCAGAGCTTCTTGCTGACTCAGGAAGGTCTGTTATCTCAGGTCAAACGATCCCTGGCCGGATACCCCAAGTCTCCGGATCCCTCCCAGGCTGATAATGAAGGATGGGATGTGGTGGTAACATAACAAAGTCTACATTCTGAAAGAGCAACGTCTAACAGTATTGGAACTTTGCTACGACCACAAGTTGGCGGGGCACTTCGGGGGTCGCAAAACTGCGAAGCTGCTGTCGCACTCCTTTTGGTGGCCTTCCGCTGACGAGGACTGCAGAAAATACTTCAGCACCTGTCCAGTCTGTGCCCAAAACAAGACCAGCCGGGCTAAAGTTTTGGGCCTATTGAATCCACTCTCCATTACTGAGCGCCCATGGTCCCACATATCTATGGATTTAATAGTAGAGCAATCCCCATCTGGAGGATTCAACTTTGTGATTGTGGATCGCCTTAGCAAAATGGAGCACTTCATCCCTATGAAAGGCACCCCTTCCACAGCCAAGACCACAGAGACATTTATTAAAGAAGTGGTCCAACTTCACGGACTCCCCGTCAACATAGTCTTGGGTGGTGGGGTGCAGTTCACATCTCGGACCTTATGTTCAGCTCTGGGGATTGAACTGGCATTCTCATCTGCCTACCACCCCCAGATGAATGGCCAGACAGAAAGGACTAACTAGACCTTAGAAAAGTACCTCCACTACTATTCCTCCTTTGCTCAAGATGATTGGGTCTCGCTGCTGCGTATTGCTGAATTTGCCTATAACAACACCATACACTCAGCTACCAAACAATTTCCATTCTGGGCGAATCTCGGCTAACATCCCACGTTCATACCCAATCTAGTTCCCAAAAGCACTGTGCCTGCCGTACAGAAGACAACCGAATTCCTGGAATGGAACTTTTACAGGAAACACTGTCTCAGATGCAGGAGTGCAACAAGAGGGCATTCGACAAGGCAAGACACAGGGAATTGGACCTGCAACCAGGCGACTGGGTTTGGTTGGCAACCAAGAACTTAAGGTTATCATGCCCTTCAAAGAAATTGGGCCCAGGATTCATTGGTCCCTTTCCCGTGAAGAGAAAAATTAACAGGGTGGGGCACAAACTGGATCTTGCTCCTTCCCTGCGGGTCCACCAGATATTTCATCTCACCCTGTTAAAACCCATAACCCAGGACCCCTTCCCAGGTCACAAGATGGCCCCACCAGAGCCAATTCTTGTAGATGGCGAGGAAGAGTTTAAGGTGGAAGCCATCATCGATTGCAGGAAAAGGGGTGTCTCTACCCACTTTCTGGTCAAATGGAAAGGGTACGGCCCCGAAGAAAACTTGTGGGAACCCGAGGACAATATCCACGTGGAAGAACTTGTTGAGTCATTCTGGAGGAGCCACCCAGAACTAAGGGCCCATGTGGCATCCGGAGGCTGCCCTTTGGGGGGGGGGCAATGTCAGAAAATACAATCCGAGACTCCAGCTGGAATGCCTGTGTGCAGGTGCGCATGGGAGCATGCGCACGCGCCAGACAGCCCATTTGAACAGACAGCATCAGGAAGAAAATGCTGTCTGTTCTACCACATTCCTGTTTCCTGTGGATATCAGTTCCTGAGTATTCCTGTTACCTGTGACTTGAACTTTACCTTGCTTGAACTCTATATAAAAAGGAAAATGGTACTGCGCTCAGTGAGGGTAAGAATAAATAAAAATGTGATCTGTGTATAAAGCTGCAGCGCTATGAGTGAGATTTAAACACAAAATAGATCATAAGCAAAAAAGTGCTGCGCTAGCAATCATACAAATAATAATGATTATTTGAATAGAGTGAACTTGGTCATTGCAGAGATCCACTAAAAACAGTCCTCGTTAATATCTTGAAAAAAGGTATATAGTAAGGTGCAAATAATATGCAAATCCTCTTAGTGCCACCGTGCTTTGGGAAGTATTGTGAAAAAATCCCACCACCACGCTGTGATTGCGCTTACCAAAGAGAGATCATCTCTTATTACAGGAGACCAGAAGGAGCCTTTTTTATATCCACATATGAACGCAAGGGAGTATCCAGACCCCTACTGTTGTGTCTCGGTCACAGGCAATCTTATCTCCATACCGGAATGCGGGATAATACATAAAAGAAAAAGGCTCCAATAGCGTAATACAGTAAAGGTAATTGATGATTAATAAAGTATTGCACTTACATTTAGATGCATAAAAATAGATGTATCGCAGGGAATGATAAAATCTCCAGAACAAGAATAGCGGTGTGTCAGAGTAGAGCCATAACCCGACCTGTTTCATTGCTAATGGACTTCTTCCCGGGGTTTTCAGTTGCTTGAACTCTGCCTGCACCGACCCCCAGCTTGGCTATGACCATTCTTCTGCCTGACCCCTTGTACCTCTGCTGCCCGCCTGTTAATGAACCTGCTCCAGAACTCCCTGTCTGCTCTATTAGGGCCATAAGAGAAGTTGCCCACTGCATAAGCCAGACTCTACCATCAGGTACGTGACACCGAGTGTTGATAAAGGTATCTGCCAGTTCTGCTGCTGCTTTAGCAGAACCGGGTTTCCGTTCTAACACAAACTGTAGGACAGATGTGCAAAAGCTGATCTTCAATCATGAGATCTTCCAGGGACTTGGCTTTCAAGCCTCTAGTTGACTGTTGGAATGTGGTATGTAAACGGCTTACCACATCCATATAGGAATCCCCAAGCCCCTTTTGCGGGGACCTACATTTTTTTCAGTACACTTCCAGGGTTAGTTGATATTAATGAATGATCGCAGCCTTTATGGCTTCATAGCTTTTGTCCTGCTCCTTGCCTCGTAGCCCTGGCGCCATGTACCGGGCCCATTGTGCTGGGGGCAAATGGTACTGACGGCAAGTTCTTTCAAACTAAAGTATATACATGTCAATGTCACTGTCCTTTTCCATGACTGGAAATGTGGCTGTCAGGCTCGCAGGCAGAGGTGTCCCTAGGTTCTGAGCCTGTTGTCGCTGCTAGAGTTTCACCATCTCCAGTTTGTGCCAATGATCAGCCTCCCTCTGCGCAGCGTCTCTCTCAGCCTGGCATTCTGCAACCTCTCTCTCAGCCGCAGCCTGGCATTGCTCTCTCTCAGCCACAGCCTGGTGTTTCAGAAACTGCAGGTACATCACAGGATAGGTTTCTCTGATGCGTTGTAGTGTTTCTTGCATTTGAGGAGAGTCTATGCTGGTTGCAGGCAATCTGGGGCTGG
Organism: Glandirana rugosa; assembly: GCA_018402905.1. Classification (NCBI taxonomy): domain Eukaryota; kingdom Metazoa; phylum Chordata; class Amphibia; order Anura; family Ranidae; genus Glandirana; species Glandirana rugosa. The sequence goes on along the minus strand of BLSH010052296.1, from coordinate 38,554 downwards.
CTTGCTCCTGCTGTGGCCTAGAGGGGACAATCAGTGGTATTCCCATGTCAGTCTCTGGGTTCCCATCCTGTGAGGCTATCGAGTCTGTACCACTGGACTCTGGAGTATCAAGAACCCCTTCAGCTTCAGGTTCCCCCGAGTTCTGGTCTGCTTGGATATCGTACTCCTGTAGGGCCTGTATCATGCCTTCACGAGTTTTGTTACTGACGTCAAGGCCTCTTGTTGTACACTCAACAGTCAGGTAATTTTTGCTCATCTTCTTATACCCTGATAACCCAGGCATTTTGTAAGCAGAAAAGATAGAACAGAAAGCAGAGATAGGAAGGTCAATGCCCTCCTCACTAGCTCGTGACAGAGGACCAGCCAATCTCACCCTGCGCTTGTCACTAACGTAACAATGCCACTATCAGCTGCTTCCAGCACAAAGATTTCCCAGCTTGCAGGACCAAAATCTATGTGCCAGCAGCCTACAAGCGATTGTTACCAGGCTAATTCAAGCAATTAACCATTTCAATGCCACCCCCTCTTCGTTTGTCCCAGCAAGAGGGACTTGGAATTTTAGCAATACCAATTATGATTTTGTCACCACAGGCAGGTATATTCAGATGATTTATCCAAAACAGTAGCACTCTTCAAGGAACAGGTTTGTTATAGCTTGCATTAAGAGCTTTAGAGACAAGGTTAACACTTTTCAGAATATGGTTTGATAATGAAAAGGTCAAAATTGGTGCAAATAAAATATTTACAGAAAAAGGTGTTTTAAAGCAGTAAAGACATAATATACAGCAGCAAAGAGATAAGGCATTAACTTGCAGTTAATGTCCGTGATTGAACAGAGATTTGTTGATGAGTCAAGTGGGTTCTCAGATGTTCGTAGTTGATGGTAAAATGAAGAACTGACCGCTGTCCTTTCCATTCCCTTTTCTCTGGGAGTAATGGGGTGGGGCTATATGCCCCTGACCACTCACAGGGGTTAGGAGGGTCTGTGGGCTGTCCGGGGGGAGAGGATAGTATAAGGACCCTCCCTGACATACAATCTATACCAATATTCATATTTGGCAATATGTACAAGGTGCATTCCTGAAACTGATTAATTATAGTCAAGTATGAATTTTGCATTCCAACAAGTCTGAACATGACAGGTTTCCAATCTCTACTTTATCTAGGAGGAAGAGGAGGTACCAGAGGTAATTTGGATCTATACTTGTTATTAAAATGTCACGTTCCTATCCGAATGTATGAATCCAATGTATATTTCTTTAAGTTTTGGGCATGAGGTAGGGGTCTCTGGAAGGTCACTGTGGCTCTGTGTCCCTTTATGACCCACGATAATTCTGAGCATCCTGTGATGGTCTGCTCTATCATCTTAATGGATGTGGTTATTGATTTACAATATGACTGCTAGCAAAACCAGACACCTTGGTGCCTCTTAGCTAACATAACAGTTCCTTTTAAGTGGGCTTTTAGAATTCCATATTGAAAGAGAGGAGGGAGTGAGTCTGTTAGGCTAAAACTGTCATGGCTGACGTCTGAACAAAATGGTTGACAGCTTTTCGTGTGTCCAGCACGTGATATCATTACAGGGGGGTATTTGTGTAGGGGGTAGGAAGACTAGTTTAATAAATGTTTAACCTACCCAATTGGTTATTTATATATTTTATTTTTTTGGGGGGGGGGGTCTGGTAGGGTTCAGCAGGAGCAATGAAGTTCCGGCTGTGTGGAGAAGTGTGTGGTGACGGAATGGGTTAGGCCAAGTAATAACCTCTAATCCACCAGAGGTGCATATATATGTGGGACATAGAAAGAGCCTTGGGAATGTGTGGTGTGGGGTCAAGATTTATGACTAATGTGTGGAGATCTTATAGGATAGGCGGAGATTCTAGTGTGTAAGGCAAGCTGTATGTTCATGATCTACAGAATATGTGAGGGGCCTTTCCAGGCTTGCTCAGTATAGTGAATGTGTTGAGCATACAGGTGTCTATGACTAATGTGAGTTGTCAAGATACCTATTAGGGACGGGCGAACGGTTCAGCCCGAACATAAGTTCGGGCCGAACTTTCATTGTTCGGACGTTCGGAGAACAGCCGAACAAACAGGACGTTCGACCATTTGTTAGGCCCCCTGAACTGACCATAATGCATTGCAGAGCTGAACAGTACATTGCAAGCCCTGATTGGCTGAAGCCGTGAAAGCCTCAGCCAATCAGGGCACAGAGCACTGTCAGAGTCATGATTGGACACTGTCATCATGATTTTATCCAATCGTGACTCATTCCTGCCCCACAGTATAAAAGTATTCTTTCAATGGCAGCCATTTTTAGTGTGATTTCGGCATTGAGAGAGATAGAACAGGGCTCTCTTCAGAGCTGTTAGTTAGTGTGTTATACTGTGCTATTGTGCTTCAATTGTCAGTGTAGAATATTAGTTTAGTGTCAGCCTAAAGATAGTGTGAGTGTAGTGAGGAGGACCATCATTCAGCTTTGCATAGTGTGCAGCTAGAGTAGGAACAGCTCAGATAGTTTCACTGTATTGTAATGAGACCATGTCATTCATACATATATTAGTGTATATGTAGAGTAGGGACAGCTCAGATAGTTTCAGTGTAGTGTAGTGAGACCATGTCACTAATCTTTACATTAGTGTATAGCTAGGGTAGGGACAGTTCAGATAGCGTCAGTGTAGTCATAGTTGAACACCATATATTTGATTGCGTTACTGCAAGTTTAACGCCATTTACTTCTGTGTGCATTACTGCCAGTTTAATGCCATATAATTTTGTGCATTACTGCAAGTTTAACGCCATTTACTGCTGTGTGCGTTACTGCAAGTTTAACACCATATAGTTCTGTGTGCGTTACTGCCAGTTTAACACCATATATTTTTGTGTACGTTACTGCCAGTTTAACACCATATAGTTTTGTGTGTTACTGCAAGTTTAACGCTATATAGTTCTTTGCGTGTTACTGACAGTTTAACGCCATACAGTTCTGTGTGCATTACTGCCAGTTTAACGGCATATAGTTTTGTGTGCATTACTGCCAGTTTAATGCCATATAGTTTTGTGTGCCTTACTGCCAGGTTAACGCCATATAGTTTTGTGCGTTACTGCAAGTTTAACGCCATGTAGTTCTGTGTGCGTTACTGCCAGTTTAACGCCATATAGTTTTGTGTGTTACTGCAAGTTTAACGCCAATTACTTCTGTGTGCGTTACTGCCAGTTTAACACCATATAGTTTTGTGTGTTACTGCAAGTTTAACGCTATATAGTTCTTTGCGTGTTACTGCCAGTTTAACGCCATATAGTTCTGTGTGCGTTACTGCCAGTTTAACGCTATATAGTTCTGTGTGTGTTACTGCCAGTGTAACGCCATATAGGTTTGTGTGCGTTACTGCCAGTTTATCGCCATATAGTTTTGTACATTACTGCAAGTTTAATGCCATATAGTTCTGTGTGTCACTGTACGTTTGATGCATTATATTGCAGTATATTATAGTGTATCCATGGAGTGTATCCGCGTAGTGTGAGTATTCAAATTAAAGTGCACCAAACACCACTTTACATTGATTAAAGTGCATCTACGTACAGATTTCCACTTCTTCTTTACATTTGCTAATAAGCACAGCCCCTTCCCTCCCAATAATGTCTGGGAGGACAACAAGGAGAGGCAGACGTTACTGTGGCACTGTAAGGGGGCCAGCAACAAATGTGTCCACAGGCAAAGGTGGATGTGGTTGCCAGTCCTCAGGTAGGGCATCATTTCCTCTGTTTAGTGAGTTTGCCCGTTCTATCCAGCCACAGCATGCAGAGGAGGTGGTGGACTGGCTTACTTAACCTTCCTCATCCTCCTCATCCTCTGTCACGCAAGCAGAGACAAGTGTGCAGTCCCCTGCAGTTGCCAGAGTGGATAAACCTGCCTCCTTGTCCACATCTATTCCTGCCATAGCCCCAACATCAGCCATGGAGGAGTCAGCTGAGTTATTTGACCACAGCGTCAGCCACTTGATCCTTGATGATGCCCAGCCATTACTGGATTCAGATGTTGGTTCTGAGGTTGAGGATCACAGGAACATGGGCCTAGAGAAGGGGGAGATCACTGGTAGGCAAATTGGCATTCGTGTTCCCCCAGCCCTACCGTATTGCCAAGTTGTCTCCAGTGGTAATGATGATGATGATGAAGATGGAGGAGATGGTGGTGATGATGTCACTGATGCCACTTGGGTGCCAGGTAGAGCAGAGGAGGAAGCTGAAGGTGAGGCAGCATAACCCCAAGGAGGTCGACATCAAGAAAGAGTAGAGAGCAGCCAACCTATTCCATCACATTCTGCAGCTGTTGTCTCCCGGCCCACTTCCCAAAGCTCATCTGCCTGGGCCTTTTTCAGCACATCTGCAGCAGATCGCACTGTTGCTATCTGCAAACTGTGTTTCAGGCACATTAAAAAAACACCAGCCATTTGGGTACCACATGTCTAACACGGCATGTAATGTCCAACCACTCAACCAGTTGACACTTAAAAGCCACACCAATGGGGCACAAATCTGTCCTTTCTCCTCCTCCTTACCCACTTCAGTTTGCCCCTGTTATACCGAGTCATGAGCTCTCAGCAGCCTCCACTGACAGTGATGATGGTATAGCACAGGGTGTCCCAGAACCTAGCAGCACATCTGCCAGCAGCACACCACCAGCTGCAGAATGTAGCTGGCAAATTTCTCTGCCCCATCTGCTGCAGCGTAAAAAAAAAACAGCCCCTGCCACCCACATGTCCAGCATCTAAATGCAAGCTTGTCAAAGCTGTGGGCTCTCCAACTTCCGCCTTTCAGCCTGGTGGATTCTGCCCCTTCTGTGAATTCATACAATGTGCTGAGCCACAATGGCAGGTTCCCAGTCGCTACTGCTTTTCACGGAAGGCCGTTCCATCTCTCTACCATCACGTGGAAGGGAATGTTCTGGCATCATTGAGCAAGGCAGTAAGCTGCAAAGTCCACCTTACTGCTGACCCGTGGTCCAGCAAGCATGGGCAGGGACGATATATTTTGTTCATAGCACACTGGGTAACTCTGCTTGCAACTCGGAAGGCTGTGGGACAGGGCTCAGTGCTGAAGTTTGTTGTGCCCCCACATCTCCATACAGCTGGTGGTTATGATGCCAGACCTGTGAGCTCTACCCCCTCCTCCTCCATCACCTTCATGCCCTACTCTGCAGAATTGTGCTATGAACATCAGGCACCCCCTAAGCGTCCAAAGGGCTATTCCATGAGTCAGGCTAAAAGGAGCCATGAAGTGCTTCAGCTGGTGTGTCTAGGAGACAGGAACCACACTGGAGCAGAGATTCTTGCAGCTCTACAGGGATAGTCCCAGAGGTGGTTCACACCATGCCAGCTGGAGCCAGGAATGGTGGTGTGCGATAATGGCTCAAACCTCCTGTCTGCCCTTAGACAGGGAAAGTTGACACATGTGCCATGCCTGGCACATGTCCTCAATTTGGCGGTGCAGCATTTCCTAAATACATACCCAGGGTTGGAAGATGTGCTAAAGCTGGCCAGAAGAGTCTGTAGACATTTCAGGCGGTGATACACAGCCTGTGCTCGGTTGGCTGAAATTCAGCGTGAATTCCACCATCCCGTAAACTGCCTGATTTGTGACATGCCGAATACGTAGAACTCGACTTTGGCAATGCTGCAGCAGCTATACATGCAGCAGAGGGCCATCAACGAGTACCTGTGCGAGTACGGCATGATGATAGGCTCAGGCCGCCTCAGCTTTTTTTCCCTATGCCAATGGTTGATCATTAAGGATGCATGAACTGTACTGTCACCATTTGAAGAGGCCACAAGGATGGTGAGCCGTGACAGTGCATGCATCACTGACACATTCCCTGTTGTGCTCCTGCTGGAGCAGACTCTGCAAGGCATTGTGGACAGGGCACTGGAGGCAGAGCAGCAGGAGGAAGAGGAGGACTTCCTTTCCTTTCAAGGCCCATTTTATCCAGACACCATCATTCCTATGTCACAGAATACACAAGAGGAAAAAAGGGAAGAGGATGAGGAGGAGGATTCTGGCAGTTTCGTAGGCTTCGAAGAAGATGAAGACATGCGTCAATCTGTAAGCCATGGCTTTCCAACCCCAGGACCCTTGGGATTAGTATGTGACTGGGAGGAGGAAATTCCAGATGCTGTCATCCTGAGTGACCCTGAGGAGTTTGCTTCTCAAGCCTCAGCAAATTTGAGGCGCATGAGCAGCCTCATGCTTCTAAGCCTGCGATAGGACCCAAGATTATGTTTCATAAAGGAGAAGGAACATTACTGGTTGGTAACCCTCCTTGACAACCGTTATAAGGGGAAGGTCTCAGAACTAGAGTTGAGCGAACCTCTGGAAGTTCGGGTTCTGCTGGTCCGTCCGAACTTCGGGACAAAGTCCGGGTCCGGGTCCGGACGGAACCCGAACGATCGCACGGACAACGAACCCCATTGAAATCAATGGGGACCCGAACTTTTATGCACAAAAATGGCTGTAACAAAGTCCTGGAAAGCCCTAGAGGGCTGCAAAAGGAAGTAAAATGGGGGTAAGGGTAGGGCAAGTGCCCTACAAAAAAATGGGGCCAGGGAAATAACTGTAAATATTTAAAAAAAAATAAAAACATAAAAAAAGCAAAAATGGAGGTGAATGTGGATCATCTTCAAACTGTGTCTGAAAAAGTGCCCTACAAATAAATGGGGATAGGGAAAATAAATTAAAATCAAGTTAAAAAACGGGAAGG
>BLSH010052296.1:9417-20715 GCA_018402905.1 Glandirana rugosa | reverse complement strand
TCTCTAATTTCTGCTATCTGTCCTCAGAGCAACAGCACAGACAGCAGTAGTAAAGTAATCTATCTCAGGATGCAGGATCAGGTCTTAAAATGGCTCAAATCTGTCCCTCACGCAGTCAGCTACCTCTCCCTACACTAACCCAAGGAGCATGTGACTGCAGCACTGTGACTCCAGCTTATAAAGAGGCTGGGTCACATGATGCACCGGCCAATCACAGCCATGCCATTAGTAGGCATGGCTGTGATGGCTTCTAAGGGCAAACCAGTGAAACGCTTGTTGATTGGCTGCCCTGCAGCTTCTCAACACGTGGAGTAAAATAGCAGAACCCCGGACCGAACCCGAACGATTTTTGAAATGTCCGGGTCCGGGTCCGTGCCACGGACACCCGAAAGTTCGGTACGGACCCGAACGTTACAGTCCGGGTTCGCTCAACACTAGTTACCATGTTAGATTATGAAGATAATATCAATCTCACATGTATTCAAGGCATACGTAAGTCATTGAATTGAATATAACCAATATTTTATAAACATGTAATAGATTTTGCAACAGTTCTTCTGTATATGTGGCTAACTGAGTTTGGGTTCTTGTTGGAGGTTAGTAATCCTCAAGTGCTCACGTATACAGGCCTGCATTAATGACCATTATCATGTATTTCATTGTACCATCATTTTATTCTTAGTTATCCCTCTTGTAGTTGTTAGTTTGTTCTCCGAGGGCAGAACCAATTTTTCCAAGTTAAAACTCCAATAACCTAGTTGTTTGCATGAACATTCTCCCAGAATACCTTTCTTATTCAACAAGGGATAGACACCACATGGAAGCTGCTGTAGAATTGCTGTATACTTATATCAGATGCAGAGCAGGGGTTATAACAATATGGTATTAGTATACCTTAATCGGAGGCCCCCATGAGGGTTTTCGGCTCCATGACCCCCAACATCAGCAACATCAGCGGCCTAAAAAAAACAAAAAAAGAGCAAATGAAGAATAATACAACTTGTAACCATTATTACAATATAGACTAGACTACAGGCAGCCATATTGGCTCCATGGCCGTATTGTCCCTTTACAGAGAGATTTTAGGGTGCGAGTGGGGAAGGGAGGAGAGGCGGGGGTGTGGGAGTAAATGGGTAATGGTTAGGACCTGCAGGATATTTGGAGGATGGGTTATATATGAAGCTTGCATTATAGTTTTGCATCCAAAGGCCATATCGTAGGGTATACGTGGTGGGGGAGCAGTAGACTGACCATATCTAGTTATTTCCTTGAACAATTTGTAGGAGTTCAGGTTCTAGAGTCACTTACCACTGGGTGACAAAGATTGGTCATGTCCAGGGCTGCCAACACCCCTTAGGTGATGAGATCAATACCTTTCAGGGAGGAGCCCGATAAGTAGGTATCTGGGAGGTAGGTATTGCATAGAGCACATTGTTACCTTGCGGGTAAATGGGGTCAAACTGACGGGGCTGTTTATGTCGCTGCTGAAAGTTCAGGTAGCAATCTGTACATCTTCAGACCCAGTTCTTCATGTCGGAGGCAAGTGTAATATGATGGCTTTTGTAACCGGATTGAGAACGCAGATCTGATGTGGCGTGGATAAGCCCATGGTGGATCTGGAAAAGACGATCTAGACAGCGCCTTCCTGGTGGAGCCTTCTATGGACTGGAGAGGCCGTCAGGCTTGTGTATCCAGCATTCCTGGTCCTTGGTGTTCTTGATGGTCGTGGTGAAGGGGATCTGCAACACCTAATGTGGTATTCATCGTGAACTGGGATGGCATCCATTGAGGTGGCTCGCTGTGGGGGGGACCACGAGAAGTGTTGTACGAGTCTGGGACATCTATTCTTGGGATATTCAGCATGTCGCAGAAGGCAGAAAGCTCCTCTGGGACTCTCAGATATGCTGTGTGACCCTGTGATTATGCTGAGAGGCAGAAGGGAAACGTCCACCTATACTGGATACCTTTGGTGCAAAGTAAGTCAAAAAGGACGTCCATGCGTGTGGCAACGGATTGAATGTCACGCTTGAGGTCCGTAATGGCGGCTGCCTGGGTAGCTTTTATGTCCTCGGCTACTGATCGCAGGTCCTGCATGTTGAGCGGCTGTGTTGCAGAGGTGCCATGATGGGCTGTGTTTCTGCTCGAGGAGCGCATGCTGATTGCGGAAGCCTGATTTGAAGCCGCAGCCTCGCGTGGCTGTGTCCGAAACATCTCCGGGATGTTGTATCTGATTTGGGACTCCAGGTCCCTTGGCGATCGGGAATGGGAGTGAGGTGATGTCCCTTCTGATTTCCCCAACTTTTCTGAGATTTTTACGCTCTGGCTTACTTGTTGCAGCACCTGTGTCCGGAGCGAGAGGATCATGCAGCCATGCTCGTTCGGCACCAAACCTCCGGGGATTTGTTAATTAGGCAAAATGATAAAATTCAAGAATTTTGTAATAGATGCCCCTTTCTCTTTCCCTTGACAGTGGAGTACATTAATGCTTTGTTCAGGGTGAAAAACCTGACCAGTGGGTCCCCTTTGTGTTACTGTAATGTCCCAGATTAGTACTGCCCAGGAAGTGGCCCGAAAGCAGCCAGCCAGTCACATGCTAGCTATGCCCCATCTTTCTTTTTCTTTTTTTTTCAAAAGATTTTATTAGAGAATTCAGCATACTATGCAATGGAGAAGGCCTTGGGAGAGTTCCCATGGCCTGATACAACTTTTATATTATATCAAACGTCAGAAGTGCATATACATTCAACTGTGTAGATCAGTGGTTCTCAACTCCTGTCCTCAGGACCCACCAACAGGCCAGATTTTAAGTATTACCTTGGGGCGATGCAGACTAGAATACTGCAATCACTGAGCAGCAAATGATATCACCTGTGATGCATTTCAGTTATGTTGCAAACCTGGCCTGTTAGTGGGTCCTGAGGACAGGAGTTGAGAATCACTGGTGTAGATAATCAAAATTGGATGGATCTTCTAACAGGGTATAGATAGGTAGATAGGGAAGGGTGGGGGGGGGAGAGAACCTGCAAAACCTGACCATAGATAGCAGCTGAAAAAGTCACTGCTATGCCGGGTGGGTTCTAATAGTGCTCCAAATGGTGGTAGAGTTATCCAATGGGTAGATCTGATGGTGTTGGGGTATTTCGTTAGATGAGAGACTCATATGATTTGGAGAGTATCGAGAGAGGGATGCTAAAGAGGTGTAGAGATATGTAAAAGATGTCATCATTGGTGAAGTTCGGGTGTTGGTTACTAAAGTAAACAAAGGGACTTTGGAAGACGTCTATGTGTCCTGGGGGCTAAGTGGAGGTCTTTTTCAGTAACATTTTCAAATGTAAAACCTTGCATTATCTTTATTTCAAACTCTTCCTTGCTTGCTTTAGATGAAGTGCCAGGAGAAGAAACTCATCATGTGGACATAGATCACTGGTCACTGTTGAATTTACCCATCTCTTCAGTAGTAGCTCTTGCTTTGGCCTGCCAACAACAGTTGTGAAATTCTGTGACATGGAATTTGTGTAATTTGTGTTCTAGTAGCATTTTTTAACATTATGAGATATGCTTCCACTTAATGTGGTTGTAAACTCTTACAGGTACCCAGTGAACTGACTTGTCTCAGGTGATACACAGAGATTAAACAAACCCTTCTGCTATCCTACGCTACCCTGAAGACATCAACACCTTCTGCAACATTCTTGAAATTCCAGCCTCTCAACTTCCTGAATGGGACCTCATCTCTACTCCTCCTCCACCACCTATGGTCTGGCAGCAGGTGCAACTCCATAAGAGGTCCCGGGGTCCGGACACCCCACGCAAAACCACCAAACCCAGTAACAATTGACTTGCCCGAGACAATTCATAACTAGATGTGCCTGAATACTCCCTAATCTCTGATATCCTTTAGGTTATCTTTTTACTGGTTTCTTTTCCTTTAGCCTACAGTTCATTATCCTATAGTTTTTACACCCTCCTAAAATGGACAAATGTCTGCTTAGATAACAGCCGGAAGTTTTATGTTTTTTTTTCCAGGGTTTCATCCTTCTTTGAACTGGACACATGGGGTATACCCCTACAGAGACAGGAATTTTGTATGCAAATAGCTAATTGAATAGGCTAGTTGGCTTGGGTTAAACATGATTCCTACAGATGAGATTGAAAGTTATTTGTTATAGGCACCCTAAGAAGTGACTATGAATTCTTTATTTTCCCCTAAGTACCTGCTTTATATAATAGACATTATATGGGCCTATCTCTCTAGAGATATGAGAGGCGCCAAATTCTGGTTAACCATCCCCCTTGGGATTATTCTCCACATAGTTTCTTTTATAGTTGACTTAGTGTCTTTTTTCCTTTGTCTGCTGTGCCTCCTTCTATCCCCCCGGACTCGGAGGGCCCCCTTTTCTTTTTTGACTGGGGCCCCGGCTTGGGCGGATACCTAGGAACCTTACTGGGCTCATCTTATATGAACCACACTGGTTGGGTTAAAATGTATAATACCTTTGGTTGACATTGTAAGTCTTGGTTCTAATCTCTCTCTCTAATACTCTTTTTTTATATCAACACTTCCTAATTCTTTACAGATCACCACCTTTCGGCTGGCATGCTTGTGCTGGACTCCGGGGAAGCTGCTCCCCCTTCCCTTGGTCTGGATGCAGAACACCAGTATGGTCAGATAAGTATTATAGAAGCATTGAATTGTTCTCATGGCTAAGATACTGTCCCTAAACATCCATGGGCTAAACTCAAACAAGAAAAGACATCTGGCCCTGAGAGAGTTCAGGCAGTCTGCGGCTGAGGTCATCATGGTTCAGGAGACACATCTCAAAAAGGGGGATTCCCTCACTTTCCCCTGGCAAATTTGCCAAGCATCTAACTCCCATAAAAGAGCAGGGGTAGCAATACTTTTTAGAAAGAGTTCTCAGTTTACCTTTATCTATACCCATTTGGACCCCCAGGGGAGATATATTATTTTACGGGGTACTTGGCAAGCACAGCTGGTTACTTTCTGTGTAATCTATGCCCTGACAGTCTACCAAATCAGCTTTCTGTCTCAAGTTTTTGCCGAAATACCCATAATTTACTAATCATAGGGGGAGACTTTAACTTGACCCAGTCGGGTACCGAGGACCGCCAGGGGCTAGGCCCCCGAGCAGTCCCAATGCGTACACTTCGGGATTCAAAACTTCTTCCATCAACTTACTAGGCGCCATGCTATGTTTGATTCTTGGAGAGTGCCACATCCGGGGGTCTTCCAATTTACATTCTATTCTGCCCCCACCGTATATATACACAAATCGACTATATCTTTGTTAATAATAAGACGCTCTGGGCTACCAGATCTGTACAAATACCCCCGATCTCCTGGTCTTATTATGCACCCATCCTACTCACATTGGACCTAGGAGTCCCAAGCTATAGGCCATGCCAGTGGCAGTTAAACAATATGCTCCTTCAACACCTTCCAGTTAAATCTGAACTAGAAGATACCCTGAGATTGTACTTTGCTGAAAATAACACTTCTGAAACTCCAATACCTATCCTTTGGGAAGCCCACTAGGCAGTCTTCAGGGGTCATTGTATAGCCCTGAAAAAGAACGCCCAGGCCACTAGACTACATACCGAAGGGGAGCTCAGAGCCCTTGAATAACGTTTACAAATGAACCCATCAATAACCACGCTTAGAAAGATCATTTGTCTACATATGACCCTTAGGAATCTAGCATTGGGCCAGGTTGAGAAAGCTTTGATTAGACTTAAACAGATATATTATGACAAAGGTAACAAGGCACACTCACTTCTAGCAAGAAAACTGTTGGAGCGCACCCACTTGGTGACCCCACACCAGATTAAAGATAGGGGAGGATCTCTGCTGTCTAATCCACGGGATATAGTGAGTATGTTTGAGGAATTTTATGCAGAACTTTACAATAACCCCAGTATTCCCCTCTCTCCTCTCTCCCTGGAGATGATGGAGAAACTGCAGCAGTACTTGGAGACTAGCGGGCATCCTAGGCTCCAACGTACGGACCTTCTCTAACTTAATGCTGAAATTACAGAGGAGGAAATCACGCTGACTATTAAAAACTTACCATCTCGCAAGTCCCCTGGCCCTGATGGTTTACCATACGAGTATTACAAAACCTTCCTTCCCATGTTGATCCCCACATGTGCAAATTATTTAATGCCTTTATGCTACAAACTCCTGTACCCCCTGACATGCAAAGATCCTCCTGCGCTATTTGCCCTCTATGTAGAACCCCTGGCAGCATCCATCCGTTATAACCCAGGCATTCAAGGTATTCTGGTCCGGGGGAGGGAATTCAAAGCATCGCTTTTTGCAGATGACATAAGACTCACCCTGACCCAACCTAAGATTTCCCTACCGAATCTGCACAAGGAACTAGAGACATATAGCCTCTTGTCGTGCTTTAAAATAAATCCCTCAAAATTCGAGGCTCTCCCTGTTAATATCCCCAAATCCGAAGTAAATCATTTAAGGTCCAATTTTCCACACAATTGGAAAATGAAAACCTTGAAATATCTTGGGATCTTCCTTACCTCGTCTTTCACAACTTTATACCAGTCAAATTTTCCCCCACAATATGCTGCAATTAGAGAATTGTTGAGGAAATTGAAGAATTACCATATCTCCCTTCTGGGACACATTGCTTCAGTTAAAATGGTTATTCTCCCAAAACTGCTCTACCTATTTCAGACTCTTCCCATACTGATTCCATATACGGCCCTACGAAAACTACAGGCAGACACAATTAGATTTGTCTGGAACTATAAACGTCATAGGATACCTATCTCGGTGCTACTAGCATCAAAACAAGATGGTGGCCTTGCATTCCCTAATTTTATACGATACTATCAGGCTGCCCAACCATGAGCCTTAATCTCCTGGTTCCCACAATGCTCATATAATAAATGGACAGAGATTGAAAAAATATGGCCCGGTCCATCCAAATAGCCTGCTGTGGGGTGTGAAGGCTGAAATTGAGACAGGTAAATTGTTGGGACCCCTTTATGCTTAAAGTCTCCCGCGAACATGAGCTTAAATCTGAAAAATCCCTGATGACCTCGTTTCTATATAACCCCAATCTGCCTGTCAGCCTCACTCATCAGATGTTGTCACCATGGGCCATAAGGAACCTCTTCCACTTTGGCCACTTAGTTGACCCTAGATCCCATAGATTATTATCATTTTCTGGCAAACAGGACAATTACAATATCCCTCGTAGGTATGGATATCTCCAGATATGACATTATGCCCAGACTATAACCTCTAATCTACATTTTTCCCCTCTCTCTCCATTTGAGAGGATAATCCTGGAAGGTCTGCTGGGGAAGAGGCAGATCTCAAATATCTACCAGATACTTAACACCTTTCCCCTGTCAGAACAGAATAAACATACATAAATGTGAAGATGGGAGAAGATGCTAGGGGAAGAGGTTTCCATAAAGGCATGGAAGGTGATCTAGTCTCAAGCCTCCAAGTGCTCACGTTCTACTTTGTACAAGGAAAACTTATATAAGATTATCTACTCTTGGTATATGACACCGGACAGACTTCATGCCATTTATCCCTCCTGCTTTGATGGCTGCTGGCATTGAGGGGGAGCCAGAGGTACCCTACTCCATGTATACCGGAGCTGCCTTCTAATTACCCCATACTGGCAATCAATGCAACAGCTACTATCACACCTATTTGAAATCCCCATCCCTGAAATTCCTAAATTTTTGCTGTTGGGTCTGTCATCATTAAAAATGCCCAAACATCATAAAAAACTCCTTAGACATGTACTTACAGCGGCCCGTTGCTTGGTGGCCCTCCATTGGAAGAGACAGCCCCCCCCCCCACATCTGAAGCCCTATACGCTAGGGTGAAGGATGTTGCGTTAATGGAGTGCATGACAGCTAGAATGCAGGATAGATTGGAGGCCCATGATGGGATTTGAGGGCTGTGGCATCGCCGGGAGGATACATTGTGACTGCAGCAGTGGGAACTGGTGAGACGTACCTTTACTCTATCTCTTTCTCTCTTTTCTTTTCCGTATCTTCTCTATATTCTGACTCATCTTGCCTTACTCTTCTACAAGGTATCATTCACTGTCGCTACTTAATCTATGAGTTAGGTTATAGACCATACTCCACACTGCTAGAACAGAGCGGAAGTGACTGCATTTTTATTGAGACTAAATCCCTACTGTCTCTGTGTTTAAGATGTTGTGATACTCAGCTGCATTACACCTATAGGGATATGTAAGATACTTATTTAAACGGGTCTATTCTACTTTGAATATTGCAGTGCATATAATTCATAACAATGCTTTCTATCCTGTAATGTGAATCTGAATGTACAACCTCTTCTTATATACAATAAAAGCTGTTAATTGAGAAAAAAAAAACAAATCCTTCAAGCTGTACCTATTTATCTGAAGTCATCTTTTCTCTACATCCATTCAAAGTCAACAATTGATAAAGCTTATCTGAGATTTCAGAAAACAGGAGGCAGAGAGCTGAAGTTACACACTACAGAGGTCAGTGAATATAGCTCTGAGAGCTGATTGGAGGAATGGGGCACCCCCCTTTCAAACAGCAACACAGGAACAGAGCTGAGGCAGTCAATTGCAGGCTGTCTGCTGATGATCCCTCACCTGTCACCTTTTTTTTATCTTGGTGTCAGGAAAACTTGTCAGTGTTGTCTGTGATTCATGCTGATAGCAGAGGAACTAGACAGCAGAGAGAAATTTATTTTATTTATTTTTTATTTTAGGTTCTTATATAGCACCATCAATTTATGCAGTGCTTTACATATATATATTTTACATTCACATCAGTCCCTAGCCTCAAGGAGCTTACAATCTAAAGTCCCTAACTCACATTCATACATATACTAGGGACAATTTAGACAGGATCTAATTTACCTACCAGCATGTCTTTGGAGTGTGGGAGGAAACTGGAGTACCCAGAGGAAACCCACGCAGGCACAGGGAGAACATGCAAACTCCAGGCAGGTAGTGTCGTGGTTGGGATTCGAACCAGCGACCCTTTTGTTACCAGGCGAAAGTGCTACCCACTACACCACTGTGCCGCCATTTAGTTAGAAATAACATTTAGTGATCTTAATTGAGACAAGTACTGTACACACTATAAAGAAAACAGGGAAAGGGGAAAAGACAAGCACAACTGCCAAGAGTCGAATGTGATATATTTATACAGTATCTTACAAAAGTGAGTACACCCCTCACTGTTTTGTAAATATTTTACTATACCTTTTCATGTGACAACACTGAAGAAATTACACTTTGCTACAAAGTAAAGTAGTGAGTGTACAGCTTGTATGACAGTGTAAATTTGTTGTCTCCTCAAAATAACTCAACACACAACCATTAATGTCTTAACCGCTGGCAACAAAAGTGAGTACACCCATAAGTGTAAATGTCCAAATTGGGCCCAATTAGCCATTTCCCCTCCCCGGTATCATGTGACTCGTTAGTGTTAAAAGGTTTCAGGTGTCAATGAGAAGCAGGTGTATTAAATTTGATGTTATCACTCTCACTCTCTCATACTGGTCACTGGAAGGTCAACATGGCACCTCATGGCAAAGAACTGTCTGAGGATCTGAAAAAGGAATTGTTGCTCTACATAAAGATGGCCTAGGCTGTAAGAATATTGCCAAGACCCTGAAACTGAGCTGCAGCATGGTGGCCAAAACCATACAGCAGTTTAACAGGACAGGTTCCACTCAGAACAGGCCTTGCCATGGTTGACCAAAGAAGTTGAGTGCACATGCTCAGCATCATATCCAGAAGTTGTCTTTGGGAAATAGATGCATGAGTGCTGCCAGCATTGCTGCAGAGGTTGAAGGGGTGGGGGGTCAGTCTGTCAGTGCTCAGACCATATGCTGCACACTGCATCAAATTGGTCTGCATGGCTGTCTTCCCAGAAGGAAGCCTCTTCTAAAGATTTGCCCAAGAAAGCCCACAAACAGTTTGCTGAAGACAAGCAGTCTAAGGACATGGATTAGTGGAACCATGTCCTGTGGTCTGATGAGACCAAGATAAACTTATTTGGTTCACATGGTGTCAAACGTGTGTGGTGGCAACCAGATGAGGAGTACAAAAACAAGTGTGGCTTGCTTACAGTCAAGCATGGTGGAGGGAGGTGATGGACTAGCCAAGCATGTCTCCAGACCTAAACCCAATTGAGCATCTGTGGGGCATCCTCAAATGGAAGGTGGAGAAGCGCAAGGTCTCTAACATACACCAGCTCCATGATGTCATCATGGGGGAGTGGAAGAGGGCTCCAGTGGCAACCTGTGAAGCTCTGGTAAACTCCATGCCCAAGAGGGTTAAGGCAGTGCTGGAAAATAATTTGGGCCACACAAAATATTGACACTTTGGGCCCAATTTGGACATTTTCACTTAGGGGTGTAGTCACTTTTGTTGCCAGTGGTTTAGACATTAATGGCTGTGTTTTGGTTATTTTGAGGGGGCAGCACATTTACACTGCTATACAAGCTGTACACTCACTACTTTACATTGTAGCAAAGTGTCATTTCTTCAGTGTTGTCACATGAAAAGAGATAATAAAATATTTACAAAAATGTGAGGGGTGTACTCAATATTGTGAGATACTGTATATATATATATATATATATATATATATATATATACATGATATTTCTAATAATGTGCCGTGAGTCTCTCAAGATCCCCTGGGGTACAAGCCATGTACTGTACATGGATGTTTGTATTTTGATTCTGACAAAGGTTTCAAATGTAAGACCTGAAAAGCAGTGCTTGAATTTAAAATCAGATTGTGATATGAGGCATTCCCCTGTGTTTATTGCTGTTTTTCTGTGTTTCTCTTTGATCCCACTATACGGAATATGTATAAGTAAACAGGAATTACATTGTAATGTGTGGAAAATGCATCCCAAATGTACATTAACCCAACACAAACAATCCTTTATTCAGAAAATAAGGTGTAAGCAAATCCTGGGCCCATTCACATTATTGCTTTGTAGTAACACCATGCATTCTGAATGGCACTCCAACACACTTATGGATGTGCATGGCAGTGGGATGCCATATCGCAACATGTTAATACACGTTTGTTACCCCAACGACAAATGAATATGTATAAGGCATATCACCCTAGTTTCTCTTTGTGTCTTTTTGTCGTTATTTGTGTCCCCTTACGGAGTATAGTGTTAGACTAAAATTTAAGTTCGTGACGAAAAGTCCAGAATGTAAACTTTGGAAACAGTCTTAGTTTTATGTT
This sequence comes from Glandirana rugosa, assembly GCA_018402905.1. Lineage (NCBI taxonomy): Eukaryota > Metazoa > Chordata > Amphibia > Anura > Ranidae > Glandirana > Glandirana rugosa. Next base: position 9,426 of record BLSH010052296.1, on the reverse strand, counting down.
TGTAGGTAC
>BLSH010052293.1:4915-15064 GCA_018402905.1 Glandirana rugosa | reverse complement strand
ACCGAACCCGAACGATTTTTGAAATGTCCGGGTCCGGGTCCGTGCCACGGACACCCGAAAGTTTGGTACGGACCCGAACGTTACAGTCCGGGTTCGCTCAACACTACTTGTTAGCCCTTTGTGGATAGTACCTCATTGACTTCAAGGTGAAGTGTACCTTAGGTTAATCTTTGAGCCAATAATAGGAGGTAGCAGTCCTGTCATTTCTTCATCTGTACATTATATCCACAGTTCAAAGAAAAGGGTTAACAAAATATTTATTGGTTGTCGTAAGTTAAGTATTTTCTTGGTATTTGGTGCTTTTAGCTGTGTATGGAGATTTACCATATAGGGGTCCAGTGCGTTTACTGTATTTTGATTTCTTTGTTGATAGAGGTTTGGAGAGAGAGGCTTGTGGTGTATGTGGTGAAGTGACAGTTTGTGCAAGGATCAGGAATTTCTGGTACCACTCTGGGAGATTAACAAGTGGTAGTCCCAGTTGTTCACAGAAAGCAGGGATCTATGCAGGCATTTGTAGGTAGTGTTGTTTGCCCTGATACATGGCATTAAGGGCAAAAGGGAAACACCAGCGATATAAGATCCCCTTTTCTCTCAGTGCTGACAAGAGAGGCTGAAAGGCGTGCCTATTTTTGAGAGTGATATGTGAGAGGTCTTTATACAAGGAGATGGGGCGTTCGTTAAATAATATTTGATCATTCCATCTAGCTTTTTTCAGGATTTCTTCCTTAAAAGAGAAGCTTTGTAGACAGTAGATAATGTCCTTTGGTGGGCCTGTATCTGATGGACGGGGGTTCAGTGCTCTGTGTGCCCTGACAAATTCAATATCATCCTCCTTGGGGCATTCAAGAACTTCATTAAAAACAACTTGTAATACCTGTTTGATCTGTGCAAGTTCAACAGTCTCAGGGACCCCTCTGATCCTAATATTCTGCCTTCTCCCTCTATTATCCAGATCCACCAGATGTGTATTAATTTGAATAAAATGTGTGGCATGTGAGGAGACTGCATTTTCTAAGTGTTTGATTGCTCTGCCTCTTTTAGCGTCTGCTCTCTCTGTGCTAGCCATCCACTCAGAGAGACAGGAGATCTGCTTTTAGATCTGCTTTTAGATCTGTTATGGCATAGAGGAAAATGTGTTTTTTTTTAATCTGCAGCAATCTTATTAATCTCAGACGGTTGCAATTGGTGATCTGTGTAGTCTATGTCCCTGTTTAGGGGTATTTGTGATTTAAAGTCCGAAAGCCTGTGATTCCCAGGTGCAGAAAGAGAGTGACGTGGTGTGGGACCTTTAGGCTGCTTGTCCCGCTTTCCCACAGCCATTTTATGTGAATGGGAGAGAATTGAATAGAAAAAATTACAATTACGTCTTAGAAATAAATGTCAAAGATTTACTTTTTAGAAATATATCTGGACTGAATTGTCAAGACTGACACCATATTGGTGCTCCTCTGCATCCATTGGTTAAAACGTCAATAATATAGAGTAGTTGGTAATCCATGGATCTCACATCTTCTTAAATATACTGACCTTGTCATGTAGTATGGCAGAGCCTACATTTTGTCCTGTAGTACAGAACCTGCACTCACTAACTTTGAATGGGCCAATAGGAAGTTGGCTATTATATAAAATGGTGTGCTGGAGAGCCTTGTGGCTACACCTTATCATCTTGTCTAATGGTATTGTTTAAACTTCACTAGCTACTAATGTGGCAGAGCAGCAAATAATATACACAGGGAACCCACAGAGCAAATCAAGAAATATTTTCTCATCACTGTTCAAGAGGCAGAAACCCTTGATTTTTTTTATAAAGTGAAATCACAGGAACATCATACCTGATTTTCCTATGTGGAGTTGTTAATTTGATGCTATTTGATATATTCATGCTTGTAAAAGCAAAATATGTTAACATTTTAAGACAACAAAACAATTGCTTTTGCCAATAATTAAAGCCTAAAAGAGTAATATAATTTTTAAATTCTGGTGTTTTACCTGGCTCTCCTGCTCGCCCTTGTCTACTTGTTCTTTTCCACTACCAAACAAGCTGGTTGTTTTATCAGATGCTGCCCTTTTTAAAAGTATTGCAAGATCCAAACATTTGTAATTTACAGAGTGTGAGTCTTTACTGTCTTGACTGTTACCTAGAGCCTTCATTAATCTATTAATCATTGGCACTGGAACAGTCACAAAGTGCACTGGGGGCTGCTTTTCCTTCTTCTTTCCTTCTGTCATCACAATAATTTAAGCAGTATAAACTTAAACCCATCAGTGCTTATTCTCACTTATTTTGTTACAGAATTGTTGCCATCACCATTGTCACATAAATAAACTAGCAGGCCATAGACAGGGTTAGTGTTAGGGCTGTTAAGGAGTGGAACTGCATATAGTCTGTTGCAAAAGGGTGAGTACATTGATTTTTGCTAGTCTACAGTGGAACAAGAAGCTTTGCTGATTATTTAGCCTGCCTTTTATCCTTAACTGCAAACACAGCAGTGTGGTCTGCTGAAGTAATATTTGTTTTTTGTGTTCATTTTATAATTTTTGTTATTGTTTGCTATAGCAAGCAAACAAGCTGGTCAAAGTGTGGAGCAAATCTGTATCAGTTTTGTCCATTTTTCACAGTTGGACCATGAGCATGTATTCTGTGGCATCTTGGTCTGGTACAAGTGTACATTTACATCTTACACATTCCCTGGAATGAGAAGACAAAATAATCAGTAGTATTCATTCACACTAAAAAGGCCATGACCCATTATTATGCCCCTGTCACACCCAACAGAATACAATATTTAATTGTATTTGTTTTTATTGTTGGCTTCCCTGCGCCATAAGATACTATGGTGTTGGTTTAAAGGTCCTCAAACCTTTTATTAATTAGTATTTTCCTTATCATTCATGGAGCAGTTAAATGTTAGTTACTTTTATTTATAATTGTATTTTTACTAAAGATTTTTATGACTTACAAACAATGAATATTATCACGCATATTGAAGGCATGACTTTGCATAATATTAACAAGGAAAGAAAGACAGTAGAGGCACAAAAAGTTTACAGAAATGTAGCAATTGTAAGTCGATCAGGTACATCTTACTGTCAAAGTGATAACCTTATTATGAGCATTAACATATAAACAACAAGTAAACAAACAATTTAGAAACCTTATATAAGTATAGGAAAAATGTACACCAAGGGGATATTGTTTAATAAACTGTATGGTAGACTGTGTAATAAACTGTTTCCACAAAAGGAGGGATGGGGGTAGGGTGAAGGGAGGATATTGTGGAATACAGCAACCACATTTGGTCCAATCAGGTTCGGGGGGAACTAAACTCAGAATTGTCCCACTTGTCCCAAATCCTGTTGGACCTGGCCACAGCATCCTCCACTATGGCTGTCATATTCTCTATTCTGCAGGTTAAAAAAATGACCTTCAAAAGTTGGTCCTGGGAGAGTGAGATAGGAGATAGCCAGTGCATTGGGATAACTCTCTTCACAGCTAATACAATATATGAGTTTAGCTTGTCTGAAAATTTCCCAATTCCAGGGAAAGGGAGGCCCAGAAGGTAATGTAGCGGGTCTAGTGAGAAAGAGGACTCAAATATTCGCTGAAGCAGGGACATCAACATAGACCAAAAGGGGTTGATTAACTCACATTGCCAAACTATATGGTAATGGGTGCCTTTTGTTTTACCACGGCACCAACATAAGGGGATCATGAAGGATCTAGACGATGCAGTCCCTCTGGTTTTCTATACCAGAACAATAGGACTTTAAAAGCTGTCTCTCTCTGTGCCACACATTGGAACACCTTAGTTGTTGAGGACCAAATCTTGTCCCAACAAGGGAGAGTAATTGGCTGTTGAATAATATGGGACCATTTCCGCATATAAGTGTAGATGTCCTCAGTGAGTGGGGTGGATTCATAGAGCAGCTGGTATATGGCAGAGATTAGATGCAATTGTTGAGGGCCTTGAGAGCAGATAAGATCAAAGGCAGTTTGGTTGGATAAAGTAAGCAATGTGGAGAGAGATGCCAAATAATGCTTTATTTGAAGATAAGAATAAGACATATTTTTTGGTATTTCATATTTAGACTGGAGGTCATTGAAGGTTCAAACCTTTTGAGTGACAGGATGGACAAAGTGGTGTATATTAAACAAGCCAGCTTGGGCCCAGAGAAGCATTCAAGGACATGATAAGCCATCAGGGATTAAAGGATTAAAGAGCACATTGGATAGGGGGGACATGGCTAGGAGAGAGAGAACTTGGAGATACATGTACACCATATCTTTAGAGGGAATGACATTGGGCCTAGGCACGACCTCATTAGTATGGGGTCATGACACAGGGAGGAAGACCAAATGAGAGAGCAGGGATGAGATGGAAATAGAGAACCCATCTCAATCTCTGACCATCTGTTTGGTGCTGATAAAGTAGACCATGAGGCAACTGCACTGAGGTGAGAAGCAAGGTAGTAAATATAAATATCTGGGGCTCCTAGACCTCCGTTATTTCTGGGGGGAAAACCACAAGCTCGCTACCTTGTGTGCCTTATTACTCCAAATGAAGTTAAGGATCCATTGTTTAAGTAGTTTTAATTGAGGCATAGGGATAGGAACTGGTAGAGTCTCAAAGAGATACAACAGTTTAGGAATAATTGACATTTTCAACACATTTATCCTATCCAGCCAGGATATTGGAAGTGGATTCCAATGCTTCAGCATATTTCTAATGTCCCTGAACAGCGTAGAATAATTAGCTGACTATAGGGATGAGTAAATAGGTGTAATTTGTATGCCCAGGTATTTAAGAGTATGGGGGCACCAGCGATATGGGTATGAGTTTTGGAAAGAAGTAAAGTCATCAGGAGGGATGTGGAGGGGCATAAACCTCTGTTTTGGAAGTAAAAATTTTATACCTGAAGAACTGAACTGGGATAAGAGGGCATGAAGAGATGGGAGGAAGATGTGTGGATTGGTAAGGGTCAGTAATACATTGTCAGCAAATAAGGATAACTTGTATTCCTTATGTCTCATGGGGACTCCTCGGATATCTGAGTGAGCACAGATTGCCTCAGCTAGGGGTTCTAGGCATAGGATAAAGAGTAGTGGTGAAAGAGGACAACCCTGTCTGGTGCCATTTGACATCGGGAAGGTCTGTGACATAAAAAAGGACATCTGGACCTGGGACGAGGGGTTGGAGTAGAGAGTCTTTAAAGCAGAGACAAAGGGGTCCTGGAATCCATATTTGGAAAAAGTAGCAAACATGTAAGGCCAACTCAACCTATCAAATGCTTTTTGGACATCTAGACTCAATGCAGGCCGACGGACTCTATTCAACATATCGATGAGGTCAGTGGTATGTCTAGTGTTGTCCCCTGCATGTCTAGCAGGGACAAAGCCCACCTGGTCTCTATCAATCAGTTTAGACCATAGTTGGGACAAATGATTAGCCAAAATCTTTGTAAAGATTTTGTAATCTGAGTTTAGAAGTGCATTTGGCCTATAGTTGTCCGGGAGGGATGGGTCCTTACCAGGTTTAGGTATGACTGAGATAAAAGAGTGCATAAAAGATGGATGTGGGATCTTGCCTCGCAAAAGAGAATTATATAGGGATATCAGGTAGGGTAACAGGATTGGTAGGATTGTTTTATAATAGGAGTAAGGAAGTCCATCAGGGCCTGGGGATTTATGGGAGGGTAAGTGTTTAATAGTATTAGCCAGTTCTTCCACAGATATGGAGGCATTTCATTTTTGTAAGTCCATCTTGGTCAGTTTTAGTAGTTTGATATCTGTTGGGAAGGTTTAAAACGCATTTTGGTGAAATGGGGGTGGAAGTCTGGGGTTAAACAAATGTAAAGTTTGTCATAGAACTCACCGAAGACGCAGGTCATAGTCTGTGGGCAGAGGGTAGGCTTACCATTTGGCTGTCAAAGGTGGTCGGGAAAAGAGTGAAAAGGTCTGGGCTTGAGTCTAGATCCTAACATCCTATATGGTTTGTTGGAGTACTCATAGAATTTTTGTTTTGCCCATAGGAGGGATTTAGCTATACCCGACATTTCCAGAGACTTGATCTGGTTGTGCATGGAAGTTACTGTGCGCAGACGAGCCACCATGGGGAGAGCACCAGGCAACATTCGGCAGTATGCAATTTATCTAGCAAAGACGATTTTAAAGAAGCTGCATCCTTTTTCCTGCGAGAGTTCGCCCCCGAATACACTGCCCCCAAAAATATGCCTTATGGGCCTCCCACAGAGTGGACGTACCAAACACAGAACCCTTGTTAAGATGATAAATGCAGTTTATCTTTAGTTAAAAGATGGTTGAGTAATGACTCATTGAGTCTCCAATTTTCTGGGGAATGCAATTGAGAGAGCGAGATACAGGTACAAGAGGGCATGATCAGACCAGGTCATTTCACCCAGGTCGGATGACACTGTGTTGGACAAGAGGGGGGCTGTCACAAAAAAAGTAGTCTAGCCTAGAGGGGAGGGGTGTGGAAGAAAACTGTCTGCTGGAGGGGCGTTTTATCCTCCATATGTCAAACAAATGTTGGGCATGTATTAATTTATGAAAGGAGGTAGTGAAGGATTGCATCAAAGGAGGCAGTTTGGTTCGGAACAGAGATCTTCTATCTCACATGGGGGAGAGAGTAATATTAAAATCTCCCCCCACCACCGTGAAAGGCTGAGAAAATCACTGTAGCACATCAAATGCCTCAGTTAGAAATTTAATTTGACCTGTGCATAAATATTCATAAGTGTGAAAAAACTAGACCTATAATCACAATTCAAGATTATATATCGACCATGTGGGTCTAGGTGGGATGACTTGATCCGGATAGGGCAAGAGCGATTGATCAGTATTGCAACTCCAGCCCTACCAGATGAGTCAGATGCCATTTATGAAACTGGGAAATATTTGGAGGTAAGTTTAGAAGATCCCCGGAGCAAAAGTGGGTTTCCTGAATCAGGATCATGTTCGCCCCAGAGGACTTAAAGCGCAGTTCCACCTTATTAAAAGTCAGCAGCTACTAAAAGTGTAGCTGCTGACTTTTAATAATCAGACACTCACCTGTCCCAGGCTCCAGCAATGAAGCCGCTCGCAGGATCGCTCTTCTCCCCCTCCTCCTCTACGGCGCCTACATCACAGGTGTGGGCTCCCTGCTTTGGCTTCAAGGCCAGGCACGCAATGCGCATGCGCGAGTCTCACTGCGCTCTGTGAATGGCCAGTGTATCTTCTGAAACCTGTGATGAGTCCCAGGAGATAGCCGGGTGGGAGGGGAGGAAGGTGAACTTCCTTCCGGCACCGCAGCACCAGGAGAGGAAGTGGACCTGGGATCCTGTAAAAACAGGGTCCCTGGTCCCCCCCAAAAAATTACATGCCAATTGTGGCAAGTTGGGGGGGTCACCTTCCCTTAAAGCGGAAGTTCCACTTTTCGTTGGAATTCCACTTTAATCTCCTTCAAAGCCAGCCATCTTTTTTTGATGGAATTCAAACTGTTAACATTGCAAGATAACAATTTCAGAGCCATGATAGGGCTGTGGAAATACACCAGTGACAGCTTAGCACATTGGGAGATAACCCATTGGTGTGTGTAGAGAGTGGTAACCACATACCAAGTACGAACAACATTCGTAGACCTTAGAGGCGATAACATCTCAGGAGTCTCTGGCCGTAGCCATGAGACATATGGAGGAGCATAGCGGCTTCCAACAATGGTGAGGCAAGGTCCCCCGCTTTGCTGCTCCTTTGAGAGTGCGAGCAGTCAAGTGTCACCTTAAACCTTCAGAATATAACATATAACCAAACATATCACCTCAATGGCAGGGGGGGAGTTGTAGAAGCAAACCCCCAACATCAGAATGTGAGGTGTGAAGAACATACCCGTGTGAAGGGCAATGTGGATCTATGACTCAGGTGAAGAAGTCCTGAGAGATGACCTGAAGATGATCGAGTAGGTTGCTGGGGAGGACGGGATCTTTGAGGAGTGGAATAAGACTTTCTTCCCCTACCGCTTACAGGGGTCCAGATCTTGGTGGGAGCCATTGAGGCCCGGGGGGTTGATGGTGGGAATTGTACATCTTCCGCTGGGAGTGGGGGCAGGCCCAGGTTCTTGAGAAAGGCATCTCCTTCTTGTAGGTCTCGAAGAACATGCTGAGCTCCATCTTTCATGACACTTAAGTGGAATGGGAAACCCCAGTTGTAGGGGATTTTGTGGGATTGGAATGAGGATGTTATGGGCTGTTAAAAGCACCGTTTAGCAAGGGCGATTAGAGACAGGTCTCTGAAGATGTGGATTTTATCACCTTTGTACGGTTGCGGGTGGCTAGAGAACAGTTGCGGGTGGCTAGAGTGAGGGCTTTTTTACTGTAATAATAGTGGCACCATACCACTACAGTATAGAAGTCCCCTTGACCTTTTTCCCATATAAATAGCTACGGATCTGCAAGTATGACCAAAGGGGCATCTGTGGTAAGTTGTTATCCATCTTTATGGCAAGCTAGTCTTTCATTTTGTTTCTATGAAATCAGTCACCCGCTAATAATGGGGTGTCTGAGTGTGGTGCCTGAAGCGTTGGGTTGTCCACTCCCAAAACAAAATCCAGATTGTTCCACAGTGGGGTGGTAGGGCTAAGTGGTGAAGAGGTATCTGTGCTTTTGGCTATCGTGTGGAAGAATTTTAGTGTGGTACCTGTAAGAGAATGTTGTTTCAAGTTATTGGGGTAGCTCATCCAGGGGATCCAAGGGGAGTATTGTAGCGGGATTGGGTTTCTGTCTGATTACAGAGACACCCAATCTTTAATTTGTTTATGACAGTGACAGTCAATTATTCTGGTGAGGTGGGACGCATAATAGTAGTTTCTGAAGTCAGGTAAACCCATTCCACCGTGCTCTTTAGGTCTAGTTAGGAGTGCAAACCGAATTTGAGGTTTCTGGTGGCACCACAAGAACCTCAATAAGATGGATTGCAGTGTTCTGAAAAATCTATGAGGAATTCTTACTGGCAGTGATCTCATAAGATATAGCAACCTAGGCAGAATAACCATCTTTATTATCGCTGCCCAGCCAAACCACGAAAAGTGTCTTGAATGCCATCCCTTTAAGTCTTTCTCAATGAGTTTAAGTATTACAGTAAAGTTTTGATCAAAAAGCGAGGATATTCATGGTGTCAACCAAACACCCAGGTATTTGAATGCTCTAGGGTCCTATTTAAAGGGGGAGTTATCTTTAGTTAGTTTGAGAATGTCTTCAGGGAGCGAAATGTTCAGGGCTTCCGATTTTGCATAATTTATTTTAATGTTTGAAATGTAACCATAATGTCTGAATTCTCTCATTAAATTGGGTAGTGAGACAGTCGGTTTTGTCAGGAAAGATAACAAATCGTCAGCGTAGGCAGCTATCTTGAACTCTCTGTCCTCTACCCGGAAACCCGCTACTGCGCCATTGCTATTCACTGACCTTATGAATGGTTCCAGAACTAGGATGAACAATAAGGGTGATAACTGGCAACCCTGCCTGGTACCATTGGAAACGTGTACTTTCTCAGATAGTAGAGTTGAGCGAACCTCTGGAAGTTCGGGTTCTGCTGGTCCATCCGAACTTCGGGACAAAGTCCGGGTCCAGGTCCGGACGGAACCCGAACGATCGCACGGACAACGAACCCCATTGAAATGAATGGGGACCCGAACTTTTAGGCACAAAAATGGCTGTAACAAAGTCCTGGAAAGCCCTAGAGGGCTGCAAAATGAAGTAAAATGGGGGTAAGGGTAGGGCAAGTGCCCTACAAAAAAATGGGGACAGGGAAATAACTTTAAATATTTAAAAAAAAATAAAAACATAAAAAAAGCAAAAATGGAGGTGAATGTGGATCATCTTCAAACTGTGTCTGAAAAGTATTAATTAACGGTAGAAGCCATATAACTGTTCTAAAATCATCTTCAAACTAGGGCAAGTGCCCTACAAATAAATGGGGATAGGGAAAATAAATTAAAATCAAGTAAAAAAATGGGAAGGGGGGTGGATGTGGAGTAAGAGCCTAGAGGTTGACTAGGCCGTGACCGTGGCAGTGTAGGTGGAAGTGGCGGTGGTAGAGGAGTAGGAGGAGGTAGCCAACATGTTTCCGAGAATGAGGTGTAGGTGGGGGGAAGGGTA
>BLSH010052272.1:168608-179303 GCA_018402905.1 Glandirana rugosa | reverse complement strand
AGCATTGCTGTAGAGATTGAAGGGGTGGGGGGTCAGCTTGTCAGTGCTCAGACCATACGCCACACACTGCATCAAATTGGTCTGCATGGCTGTCATCCCAGAAGGAAGCCTCTTCTAAAGATGATGCACAAGAAAGCCCGCAAACAGTTTGCTGAAGACAAACAGACTAAAGACATGGATTAAACTTATTTGGTTCAGATGGTGTCAAGCGCGTGTGGCGGCAACCAGGTGAGGAGTACAAAGACAAGTGTGTCTTGCCTACAGTCAAGCATGGTGGCGGGAGTGTCATGGTTTGAAGCTGCATAAGTGCTGCTAGCACTGGGGAGCTACAGTTCATTGAGGGAACCATGAATGCCAACATGTACTGTGACATACTGAAGCAGAGCATGACCCTATCCCTTTGGAGACTGGGCCACAAAGCAGTATTCCAACATGATAATGACCCTAAACACACCTCCAAGACGACCACTGCCTTGCTAAAGAAGCTGAGGGTAAAGGTGATGGACTGCCCAAGCATGTCTCCAGACCTAAACCTTGTTGAGCATCTGTGGGGCATCCTGAAGTTGGAGGAGCACAAGGTCTCTAACATCCACCAGCTCTGTGATGTGGTCATGGAGGAATGGAAGAGGACTCCAGTGGCAACCTTTGAAGCTCTTGTGAACTCCATGCCCAAGAGGGTTAAGGAAGTGCTGGAAAATAATGGTGGCCACACAAAATATTGACACTTTTGTACATTTTCACTTAGGGGTGTACTCACTTTTGTTGCCAGTAGTTTAGACATTAATGGCTGTGTGTTGATTTATTTTGAAGGGGCAGCAAATGTACACTGTTATACAAGCTGTACACTCAATACTTTACATTGTAGCAAAGTGTAATTTCTTCAGTGTTGTCACATGAAAAGATATAGTAAAATATTTACAAACATGTGAAGAGTGTACTCACTTTTGTGAGATGCTGTATCTGAGATATATCATGTTTAATTTCTCTGGAATGGCAATTGCATACCGCACAATAATATGTGGATTACCATATCATGACATTTATTATTTATTTTATTTATTTCAGGTACTTATATGGCACCATCAATTTACGCAGAGCTTTACATATACATTGCACATTTCCATCAGTCTGTGACATACTTGACATATTAATGCTTTTAGCATGTTATAACCACCACACAGATCCTATATTGTCTGCCAACATCCCTGGTTGAGTATTTGTGTTGAGTACTTCCCCAGTACGCCCACTATTGTACTGGGGGAGTACTCAACACAAATATTAATGCATTTAGAAAACTGTATCTGAGGGAGGGACAGTTATTTCTGTCCACACCCTCCTCAGGGACCAGAAAAGAGAGACTCTCAGCAGTCTACAGCTCTCCTTTTACTATCAAACAAGGAACATCAGCCAAGATTTATGAGAGCAACTAACCCATCTTATGCTCATTGACTAGACTTTGAGGAAGGCACAACTTTAAGTATTTTCACTCTTAAACCCTTTTTATTTTTTCCTGTGGCATTATTGTCTATCTTTCTTTTGTAATATCCTTTTCTTTAAATATTTTGTTCGTGTAGCCGGGTGCTCTGCCGGCTCTGTTCCACTCACTCGTGTTCTTCCTTAAGCAAGGACTCACCTTCTCTGCTGGCTGTGCTGTGGGCTGTGAGTGATTCCTTGTCCCGTTTGTCCCTTCTGACAGCAGCGGTATGCCATAGCCCATGCCACTGTTTGAAATTTTGATCTGGGACCGGTTTTCTCAGGAATCAAGCACACTAATGGTGCAGGTGTGTGCTGCATTCATGTTAAAGCCAGGGTTAGAGCTCAGGGCCCTACCCTCCTGAGGGGGTCAGTGATCGCAAGGGAGCCATGAGAGGTGCATTTTACACCATACTGTCCAGGACAGGACAGATTGAGGTACAAGCCTGTGTGAGAGAGAGAGACAGTCTGGTACAGACGGAGCAGCTAGGATGTTGCAGAATGGACACAGAGCTGAAGTACAGCAAGAGCATTGGATGTGTTTGATGGTCAGGAAGACCAAAACAACTAGGTTCAGCAGTAAAGCTGCAAAGAGATCCACAAGGCTGAATGTTGTTTCTTCCTTATCGTATTAATGGTAAGGACCCCCTGCGTGGAAAGACATCCTTGTGAACTTTTGTGTTACTTTTAAATAAAAATGGGCAGAAAAAGCCCTAAAACGTACTTCTGGTGTGGAGTAAACTCACTGTTTGGCACTACCAATGAGCTACAAATTCCCCAACTTGTCACAGCATAGAGTGCTATTTAATTTCTTTATATAGTATTTTCCTCTGTTTATACCAGTTAAAATTGGGTTTAACTTTATTGCCATTAGTCATTTACCATAATATAGGTTGGTGTACATCCTATTTGCTCTAGCCTGTTCAAATGTGTTCAGTTGCCTGTCTGGTGGTTTATGCATTGTCTATGCATTCACTCAAGGTACCTTTTAAAATGATGGACAATTTTGAGGCACCCTCCAAAACTATGGACAGTCTTTAGGTGCCCCATTCTATAATGTAAAAACTATTCTAATACTTTAACATGATGCAGCAACATCCATACATGTAGGACACCCAACATTAGAGGTGATTTATTCTTCCAAAGCAAATACACTTTTGCAAACTGGTATTGAGTAGTATTCCATTGTTACTCTTCTCCCTCAGTTTTTCTCCATCACTCAGCTAATGAGACCCCAAAGCTGATGGAGAGAAGCAAGGGAGTGTCAAACAAGGATGATATGCAGGCAATTGACATCCTCCTTATCAACTGATGATGTAATTGGTTGTTAGGAGGTTGAAAGCTAAAATGATGTAATGGTGTATAAGGAAAAGCCTTTGTGTAACTAAAAGGCAGGTTTAATTCACCCACTGGCTTGTATATAATTTTGCAGCCATTGTTAGGCATTTTGCCAAGGCACCCTTGAAGAAACCACAAGGCACCCTAGGGTGCCTGGGCACCCTGGTTGAAAAAAAAGCTGGTCTAACTTGCCTTATCACAATATATCTATTTGATCTATCATTATGGCCTATTTTCTGGGCACTATTATAGAGTGGTAGCATACTAACGCTTAAATTACACCATTGTGAGCAGCCTTAAACCCATAACCAGATGTGTCAGTGGGGACAGAGCGGGTTAAAGTGGTAGTAAATTCTGTTCTACCACTTGTGCCTATAGTTAGGATTACCTGTAGGTACTGTAAATATCTCCTACATTTGCACAGTTTAGGAGATATTCAAAGTGCATGCAGCTGGTGACGTAACCGGCGCATGCGCTCTGAAAGTTCGGTAAACAATGCCGGACCTCCAGAGCCCATGCCGTAGACGGCGGCTCCCTCACACATGCGCTGGAGTGACGTCATTCTGCCCCGGGCCATTCATGTAGCCGGAGGATGCGAACCCGGAAGGAAGACTGGGGGGAGGTGCCAGCCCTCTCAGCGGTGACAACGCGGCGCTGAAGGGCTTCATTCTAAGGTAAGTCTCTCATAATATGATAGTATATGATGCATATTAGCACATGATGACATTGCCTTGCAGGGTTTTTTCTTCATCAACTGAGGTTTACTACCGCTTTAAAGAGTCGTGGCAGAACAGAGTGCCCAATCTCCCAAAGCAGCTCCTGCTTCCGTAAGCCCTACATTTGGACAATTTTACCTGTTTACATATTAAACAATATTTTTAACAATGTAAAATTATCCCTGATGCACTAATGCAGAACTTAAAGTGGAACTTTAGTCAGAAAATTAAGTCCTGCTAGATCACTTCAGGCTGACCTGTTTTGCAGGTAATTGCTTCATTGCTGGTTTTCTTTTTGACAGTCTGTACATCTACTGCAGTTTGCGTGGATCTGAGCAACCCCAGTGGCTCATAGGCTGGTGGCTATGCTCCACTGCCCCCAGGTGGTGATTTGTGGACAAAAGTCCAGATTTTATATGGTTTTAATCATGGCTATTCCTAAAAAATGCTAGATTACATTCAAACAGGTAATGTTTTATCTATGCATAGACAAATAAGTTTATCTATGAATACTTTTGGAATGTATCTAATGATGTGTTCTTATTATAAAATATAGTCTCCCACTTGGTTTATATACAACTCTGAAGAAGAATAAGAAAAAAAATCTTGAAAAGCGTTGGGTGTACACCATCTTGAGTTTATCCATCTGGCGACCAAAAATCGTGAAAACAGTGTAAATTATTATGCCGTACTGTATGAATATGTATGAATAGCCATCACAAATTTGTGTATATTGTTTTATACTCCTATATCTTTTTTTATAAATATACATTGTGTATTTTTTTACTCTATGTTTCAAGTAGTAACATGTCACTTTTTCCCCTCAGTTGTTACTAAAAGTCCCATTTATGAGGGTTTTCTTTTCCATAAAGTGGAACTTTAGGCTGAAAATTAAGTCCTGCTTGATCATTTCAGGCTGCCCCTTTTTGCAAGTATAGATATGTAAAGCACTAAAAATAAGTGCTTATACTGTTTAAAATCCAGTAATACATTGTTTCATCCTGCTCTGCACATGCTCAGTTGCTCTCCATTTTTAGGCACTGCCAAGTTTGCAGAGGCCGATCTGCTCACAGCCTTAAGTCGATAGCGACTTGTCCACTAACTGATAGAATAAAATCATCGCCATGACCAAAAGTGATCGGTCAAGAACAACATATATGATTCCGGTTTACCTATGTTGCAAGGACATGTACAATACAAGATGGAGGATTTTTTTTTTTTTTTTAATATAACATACACATATACACTTTAGTTGAAATGGTAAAAGATTTTGCTTCGGATCTATAGGCATTAGCCATTAGGTCGAAATCAACAGTAAAGTCCACTAACTGTACCAGGTGACCCCGTCCCCTTGTGACGCCATCAGCCCAGCATGCCCCTGGCCGACGATGTCCCAAGGGGGCAAGATCACCTGGTTACATCAACGGGTGGCCCGCCACATAGTTATGAGCTGGCATATGGAGGAGCTGGCAGACGGCAGGAGCGAAATTTTTATTTTTTACTTTTTCGGGGGGACATTTATTTTTTTTACCCCATACTCATTCATTTGGGGGGTGGGATTTGGGGGCCCACTTGTTAAAGGGGGCTTCCAGAACCCGCAGACCCCCACAATCACCGCCCAGGGTTGTGGGGAAGAGGCTCTTGCCCCCATCAACATCATGGGGACAAGGTGCTTGGGGGGGCAGAGCTCCCCTTGCCTCAAAGCACCCCCCATTTTGAGGGTATGTGGCCTGGTATGATTCAGGGGGAGGGGCGCACGCTCGACCCCTCCCTTTTCTGACCTGCCAGGCTGCATGTTCGGATGAGGGTCTGGTACAGAATTTGGGGGGGAACCCACGCAGTTTTATTTAAATTCCGGCGTGGCGATTTCCTTCAAAATCCATACCAGACTCGAAGGGCAAGATTCTTTTAATTGCCGGCAATTTTCTTTTTTACTTGTAGCTGTCAGTGGGGAACCCTCTGACAACTGATGGCTCATCGGTTGTTAATGACACGGCGGCCGCTGTTAAGGATGCTGGCGGCTTCCGGTTCTTTAAATATCGCATGCTGGGACCACTACTTATTTACCGCATGCAATTTTTTTCTTTATTTGTGTGAATTGACTGTAACTCCTGTTTTATGTGGTATTTATTGAGCGTTTTTTATTTATGCGGTAAATTGATTTGACATTTTCAGGATCACATGCGGTATTTGGGAACACACCTACATACTGCATGCGATCTGGTTCTGCGAATGGAGCCCACTGTCACCACAGACAGGTATATTCAAAGATTACACTACAGTAGTGCTCTTCAAGATATAGGGATTCTTTAAGTTTGCGTTATCATCTTCGTTTCAACACATTTCAAAATACAGTTCAAAAATGAAAAGGTCAAAATGGTGCAAATAAAATATGTACAAAAAAAAAGGTATTACAAAGAAAGAGCAAACAATTCAACACCTTATTCAATTCAATCACCTCGTATAACGTTACACCTCCCTTACTGATCCTTTTTGCCCCCTTTGCCTGACCTAACCTAACCCACCTCCACAGATAACAAACTTACAGCCTGCACATTACAGCCCCACAGACTTATATGGAAATCGTCTCTAGCCTCAGGACACATCCCTATAAAAGTCTATGGGGCATTAATGTGCAGTCACAATCAGGGCAGTGAAGATTTGAACCTCTGGATGTAAACATTAGAAGTGGGCCATTGGATCAAGGTAAGCATGCATTTGTGGAGGGAGAGAGTTGGTTAGGTTAGATCAGAGGGCAAAAAAGATAAATGCATTTTGTATAACAGTGCACTTATCCTTTAAAGCTGAACTCTAGATAGATATAAAAGACAAAAATTAAAGGCACTGGTGCCCAGATTATGAGCATTAAACCATATTTTTAACAAGTTGCAAAAGAGCTTTAACTGCCTCCTGATTGGCCACTGTACATATACAGCCAGACAGGAGCAGGGCTGATGCGGGTAGACATACCTGTACGGCCTCCCATATGAGGGACTTGTGTGTGGCTCCTAAAGCGCGCACCTGTGAGCCCAGTGTTTGGTTTGTCACCCAGACACAACAGATCACATGACATGGTACAGGACCAATGGAACTAGTCCAATCACAGTGCTACATAAATGTAAACAGAATGCGCATGGTGCAGCTTCTGTCTCTCTCTCCTCACACAGATTGTCTGTGAGAGAAGAGGGAGCTATTACAGCAGTACTGTGATTAATCTGCAGCCTGTCGCACAGTTTACACACACAAGAAAACACTGTCAGCCAGTTCACAGTGTCTGAGATCACTGCCCAACAGTGTCTAGTGTGCATAAACTGCAGTAAACAAATAAAACACAATCCTCTGAGTAGGTAAAAGTCCTCCAAACAAATGCACAAAGTCAATATCTTAACTTCCAGGACTGGTACATAGAAAGGTGTTCAGCTGATCCTCTAACTGAGAAAAGATGTATGCTTACCAGATTCTGGTAGTTAGAACGCAAGAAACAGATCCTTTAGGCAATGTCTCCACTCCGGCTCTTGTAGTCTCCTGTAGTCACAGTGTGGGTGCACACGGCTATGGGAAAAGGCCTCCTTCTGGATAGATCCTCTCAAACCTCACCAATCAGGATGACAGAAGCCTCTCCGACAATCACCATAGATGGTAGGAAACAGAAGAAACCGCAATCGTGTAATACCGTTTATAAAAATGTAATTAAATAAAAGGGATTACAAACACTCACTTGCAAAAATGAATAAAAAGAGCTCTGGAATAATGTCAATGTGACAGAAGGTATTTGACATTGCCTAAAGGATCTGTTTCTTGCGTTCTAACTACCAGAATCTGGTAAGCATACATCTTTTCTCAGTTAGAGGATCAGCTGAACACCTTTCTATGTACCAGTCCTGGAAGTTAAGATATTGACTTTGTGCATTTGTTTGGAGGACTTTACCTACTCAGAGGATTGTGTTTTATTTGTTTACAGTTTTTCTCTTTTGACATTTCCTCATCTTTGGTGCTGTATTTATGGAAAAAAGTTTTTGGACAATCTGATCTGTTGTTTATGCGGGCTGCCAAATAATCATCCATTAGACTCTGTTTTTAATATTTTCTGATTTGAGAAGTGAGCGCGGGTTTCGCACTGTGTTTTTAGTGCATAAACTGCAGCCAGCCACTGGTCACCTGTCCCAGTGTCACTGTTTCTGCCAGGAACAGTGTCCTGGATTGCAGTAACAACCAGATTGCTGTACACCAGCACCAGTGTATTGATCACTCCTATACCAGCGTCCTGATCACTGCCATACCAGCATTCTGATCACCACCATACTAGTGTGCCCTGATCACTGCCACACCAGTATGTCCTGAACACCACCATACCAGAGTGTCCTGATCACCACCAAACCAGTGTGTGCCATGATCCCCGCCACACCAACGTTCTGATCACCATCACACAAGCATCCTGATCTCACCGCCATACCATAAGCCCTGATCCAGGGGCATAATGACAGGGGTTGCAATTGCAACCGGGCCCCGTGCTCCAGGGGGCCCATGTGCCTCCCTTGTATTCGATGTCTGCTGGCCACCCCGCTATCGCTCCCCCTCAGTGACAGAACGGGGATCCATGAATGTAAACAAGCGGATCCCCATTCTGACAGGGGAGAGGAGAGTGATTGTATGTTCTCAGTATATGGGACAGGGGCGTAACGTCAGGGGTTGCAATTGCAACCAGGCCCCGTGCTCCAGGGGACCCGTGTACCTCTCTTGTACACCTGGATAGGAGGGATGGTGGGGGTGGCATTTAGAGGAACCAATGGCCTCCATTTTCCTCCTAATGGAGGAGATTGGTTTCTCTATATGCTGACTTTGCGGCCCCTCCTTTCCAGATTACTTGTCTTCTGCTGTTTCCAGGGTCGCTGTGTTCCCCCACAAAGCTGCTGTCTTCCTTCCTCCTGTATAAGATGTGTCATGATGGACAGATGGGAATGGGTCGGTAAATTTGTCATTTACCGGCTCCTTCCTTTTCAGAATGGAAAGAGCCAGTGATTGGTTCCAATTGGTTCACTCATAACCTGAAGCATAGTAAACTGTTTTTACTATACTTCCATTTCTGAATGAATGGGAGGCTCGGTACACAACTATTCATTTATTCAGTGGGACCATAATAAAAAGGAGTAACGGGCCCCAGGATCAGTGGAAAAAGGGAAGGGCCCTGGCCAGGTGTCAGGGGGGCCCTTCATAATTTCTTGCACCGGGGCCCTGAAGGTTCTAGTTATGCCTCTGCCCTGATCACCATACCAGTGTGTCCTTATCACTGCCACACTAGTGTCAACAGAGCGATTGTCCCTGATTGCAGTGAGGCCAGAACACTATACACCAGTACCAGTGTCCTGCTCACTGCCACACTACTGTCAGTAGAGCCAGTGTCTCTGATTGCAGTGACACTAGACTGCTGTACACCAACACCAGTGCCATAATCATGGTCACACCAGTGTCAACAGTACAGTTTTAAGAGAACCTGAATGTCATGTCCACAAAAATGTACTGAAACAGTCTGCTTTTTACTTATGTCTTTTAAATAATGGTAATCTGCATCTATATTCCTACAGATGCCATCTACCTTAGACTGAATATTGACTGACTGCTCAAATGCATATTTGGTAATTCTGTGCTTGTCACTGTTGTTTCACCTACATCTGTAGCCATGTTCACATTATTTTGATGTTTATTTAGCCTTAGGTCTTACCTAAATTATGGGTTCCCTTATCTGCACATCTTTTGGCCTTTTGGCTCTCTTGCAGTGTGATCATGTTGTGCAAAGGTCTGCTGTGATGTCTGTGTGCTTAATATTATCTCCTAATTGATTAATTGCCCAAATCCACCCACACCCATCTCAGTATAAAACAAAGCTTTCCTTTTGGGGAAAGCATTGCAGGGGGTGACACATACAGAGGGGTTCTTTCAAAAAAGTGGGGTTCTTTAAATAAGTGGGCACTTCCGCTATTGCACTTCAGCAATTTGCACAAAGCACACAATAACAACAAACTACTTTACATAACACCAGACTACAGGTAATATCATTTCCAAATCACCACACTTTCCTCTCTGAAACATGCACTCTTTACCTCTCCTTTTCACAATTGCAGCCTTTCTCCTCAAACTCTCTTTTCTTAACCCCTCTTCCCCACCCCACAATCTGTACATATCATCCTCACGTCTCTCCTCTCCCTATTACTGCACTCATCACCTCTTTCTAACTCTAAACCCACACGCTAACAAAACCCCCAGGATGCTCAAGCATGTCCCCTCATATAAATCATATTCCCATATTACCTCCTTTTCTCTTCTGCTTCTCCTAGCCTCCCTTATTTAACTATACCCAACACAACCATTACCACCACCCCACACCCCCTGGCAGTAGTCGCCATCTATGCAATTCAATCTCCATTCCTCTTCTTCCCAAAACCAGCCTCCCCTTTTCCTGTGCCCTCTGGAACGGCCGCTCTGTCTGCAACAAGCTCACCGCTGTCCATGACCTATTTGTCACTAATTCCTTTAATTTACTTGCTGTCACCGAAACCTGGCTCCACGAATGCGATTCTCCTTCTCCTGCTTCCCTCTCCCACGGTGGCCTTCTCTGAACTCACTCACCTAGGCCTACCGGACGCAAGAAAGGTGGAGTGGGATTCCTCCTATCCCCACTGAGCACCTTCCAGGTTCTTCACTCTCCTCCCTCTCCTCCCTCTCTTTCCCTCTCATCATTTGAAGCCCACTGTATACGTATATTCTCTCCAACCTCCCTAAGAATTGCTGTGATCTACCGGCCTCCTGGACCACTGTCAGCTCTTATATGCATATGTCACCCGAAGTTTACTACTCTCCCTTTCTCTCCCTCCTCTCCCTCCTCTCACTTCTTGGACCTTCCACGAGTCACCCCTATCCTCCTTAGGGTGAGGTGGAAAGAACGCAGGCCATCCGGATCCACTCACTCAAGTCTCTTCCGGTGGCACCCTCTCCCTTCGTCCTCTTCCTCTTAGCGTAAGCACCTCGGTCCAAAGCCACTGTCGTTCATTTAATTTCCTTAATCACTGTTTATCCAGTACCTGTCGCCACTCGAACAACGTCTGTCTCGCCGGCAAGGTCTCCCGTGTCCTTTTCCCCTCCGACCAAAACCCTTCTTCTCCTTACCTCTAAC
>BLSH010052272.1:125520-137205 GCA_018402905.1 Glandirana rugosa | reverse complement strand
CCCCCACCCTTTTCTCCCCCCCTCCCCTCCTACCAACCCCCCTTAATTTCTTGGTTAAAGATTTTTGTTTCCAGCATTTGATAGCGATGTTAAGTAGGCTGATGATATCTGTCATGCTCGAATGCCAGTTGACTGGCTAAGAAATGAAGATAACTGTACAACAATGGTATGTTATTGCCTACTGTTACACTTTATGATACATGCTCTGAAACGATAAATAAAGATTACATAAAAAAAAAAGAGAGCGCCTTGCCGAAGAACGGAGGCCATGGATGGGGGAGAACGGCGGCGTCCGAAGCGACACGGCTCCCGCCTCCGGTACCTAGGAGATGGTAATTGAAAGGGCTGGAGAGAGCGAACAAGGAGGATAAGAGCTGCATGGTCGGAGGAACGCCATATCCCCAGCTATCCCCAGCCATATCCCCAGCCATAGCTCCGGCTCCTATCCCACAAAGGACAGAGGAGGGACTGATTCCCAGGGCCAGGCGCCTGTAAGTGAGAAGAGCTACGGTGAGAGGATTCATCTCCAGCTGAAACAGAAGGAAAAGGGGAAAAGGAGAGCCAGCGGAGTGGTAGCTATAAACTGAAAACTTATCTGGATTTGTGTTTTTATTAATCACACCGTGAAAGATAATTTGAGAAGAAGGTACTGTAAACGAAATTGTGATCTGGGGTATTGGTTCAATGCTTGCCCCCATCCATCTGTGTTTGTCTCCTTTTTCTTTTTTTTTTTGCTTTTCTGCCTTCCTCTCTGGCTCAGTCCCGGACTGTATTACTACTTAGGGCCCAAGATATAATTAAGAAAACAAAAACTTTTGATTAATCACTGTGGTCTGATACAGGGGTCTACAGGGGTAGACTCTGTGCACAGATGGTAAAGACAGGTAAAGAAAAAGGATATTGAGGGCAAGGGTACCGGGAAAATTAACATAGTGGGGACATAACGCAGGAGGACCCCACTGGAACCCCCCCTCTGATAAATATATTAAACAAAAATGAAGGGCAAAACAAATAAAAGTGCGACGAGTAAAAGCAATCAGCCCGTTGGGAGCCCGGTGGGGATACAACGGTATATGGCGGCCGAAACTAGTGTCCTGGAAAGCCAGAGAAGCCCAACGGGGGAGGAGGACTAGCAAGGGGGCAGGGAGCCTCAGGAACTAAAACACGGAATATAGAAGGCACCCCCCCGGAAGCGGGAAGATTCAAACCCCAAAGGTCCAAAAGACACAAAGTGGTGATACAAAGCAAAAAGGGGGAGTTGGTCAAACCTCTATAGTAGAGAAGACAGAAGAGACATCAATCAGTCCCTTCCAAATAAAAGAGATGTTGACAGAGATGTTAACTAAAATGGAGATCTCTCTGAAGACGGATATAGCGGCAGTGAGAGGAGATATTGGCCACGTCTTGCAGAAAGTGGAAGAAGTGGAGGAAAGATTAGAGGCGCAAGACCGTAGACTTGAAGAACTTGACAAAGAAGTGAAAACACTACAGAGGGTAAACAGAGACATAGCATATAAGCTAGAAGATCAAGAAAATAGAAGCCGCAGGAGGAACTTACGCATAAGAGGCTTAACAGAAAAACATAAATATGATGAGTTAGCAGGAGTGATGAAAAGGCTCTTTAAACCGATATTGGATAAGGGAACAGATGAAGAGGTGAAGATAGACAGAGTCCACAGGATCCACAGGTTCCAGCCCAGGGGGACCGGTATCCCGCGAGATGTAATTGTAAGACTTCATTACGCAGAGGAAAAAGCGAGAATCATGGAGAAAACCTGTAAGATGGAGAAAATAGTATATGAGGAAGAGGAATTGCAGGTGTACTCAGATCTTTCATCAGAGACATTGGCAAGACGGAGAGTGCTTAAACCACTAGCAGAGCATTTGAGAAAATCTAACATAATCTATTAGTGGGGCTTTCCGGCCTGCTTAAAAGGGAGGAGAGATGGCCGAACAGCAGTAATGAGGTTCCCAGAGGACTTGAAAGATTTCTGTGAAAAGCTGGAGATCCAACCGCCACCGCTCCCAGGGTGGGAAGAAAAAGCCCTCAATGGAGTAAGAGGGCCAGATGAAAGAAGGTGGACTCAGAGAGGAGGGAGACTGGGGGAGGAGGGGGAGGGATAGGCAGGGAAGGGAAAGGATATCAGTGGTATCCCTGCCCCCACCACCCCTACCTTTTTCCGATACAATGAGGTCAACATTAACTAGAAGAAGAGAATAAAGAGATGGGGAGGAGCGGGTAGCTGGGGGTAGGGGACTATGGGGTGTGGGAGAGTGGGGGGGCAGCGGGCGGGGAAACTCGGTCAACTTCTCCAAAAGGTGTGGGCTAGAGGAGGTAACTAGATTGTGGTGTCTCCAGATCCACGCAAAGGACAGAACAGAGAACAGCTGTCTCTATTGGAATGGGAGAGAGGGGAGGGGGAGGGGGAGAAGAAGGGGGAGGGAAGGGAGGGAGTTAAAGGGGTCCTCTCGGTTGATATACCTCTTCTAGAGCAAGGGACGCGGAAGATAGGGGTGACTCCCCTTCAAGACCCATGGAGACAATAAAAACAATAACATATAATATCAGAGGGTTGAACTCCCCTGAAAAAAGGTATAAAGTAAACAGAGAATTGCAATATTTAGGAGGGCAGGTAATATGCTTACAAGAGACGCATATTGCCTACGCCTCGGGCATTAGCCTAAGGTCTACTCAATTCCCCAATTAGTTCTACGGGGACTCATCCTCGGGATGAGCAAGGGGAGTCGCCATCGGGTTCAGCAGAGAAGTGATGTTTAAGGTAAAGGAACAGATGGCAGATAGGGAGGGGAGATATCTGTTTATAAAGGGGACTATGTGGAACGAGGAGTGGACCTTTGCGAATATATATGCTCCAAATAAAGACCTGGAGGCCTTCCTGGGAAAAACTCTAAAAAAAAATGGAGGATTTCAAAGGAGGGCATCTGGTGCTGACTGGAGCCCTAGATATATGTCTGGACCCACAGATAGGTGCAACAGGGCACTCAAGACACAGGTTACCATATAGACAGAATATTACGAAGAAACTGCTGAGGGAATACCAATTGGTGGATGTATGGAGAGTGAGTAATCCTGAAAGTTGAGATTATATACACTACTCCACTGTACATGGCTCCTACTCTAGATTGGATTATGTGTTAATAGAGCACTGTAAGTTACCTATGATGAAGGGGGCGAAAATTGGGGCCACCACAGTCTCGGATCATGCCCCGGTGTGGGTTAGATTGGAGGTAAGAGTAGAGACACAAGGGGAAATGATGTGGAAGTTAAACGAGTCACTCATTCAGGACCCAAAGATAGTAGAAACTCTGGGAAGTGAACTAGAAAGTTTTTTTGCTGTCAATGATACACCAGAAATATCCAGATCCCTCTTGTGGGAGACACATAAGGCCTACATAAGGGGGATCCTGATCAAGGCAGGAGCAGAAAAGAAAAAAGTCAGGCTGGCAAGAATAGACACTCTATACAAGGAAATCCAGGAAGCAGAAAAACAAGTTAAAAGACATGGAAGCCCGGAAAGACAGGAGATAACTAGAAAAAAAGAGGACATAGCGGAGCTGATAGAGGCAGACAGGAGAAGGGCAATTCACCTGGTAATGAGGGATAAATATCAATGGGGTAATAGGTCAGGGAAGTGGTTAGTGAGGGAAGTAAAGGAAAAAAAGACCCAGACCTTTATCCCAAAGATTAAAAACGAAGAGGGCGAGATAGTAAACTCCTCAACAGAGATAGCTAAAGTGTTTCATTCCTATTATAGCAAGCTATATAGGGTTAAAAGGAAAGAGAATGAAAGGGGAAAGGAGGAAGAGGGCCAGATAATCTGGGAATATTTAAAAGACCTAGGTTTAGCTAAAGTTCCCAGAAGGGAACTAAGCCATTTGGAAGAACCGATATCAAAAGAGGAAAGAAGGAATGCAATAAATAGTATGGCCCAGGGGAAGAGCCCTGGACCAGACGGATATACGATCCTGTATTATAGGAAATTCCAAGAGATCTTGGTCCCAAAACTTTGGGAATATTTCAATAAGTTAGCGGAGGGAGAAAAAATAAGGAAAGAATCATTGATGGCATATATAACCCTTATAGTAAACAAAATAAAGATCCGGCCCTGCCAGAGAGCTATAGACCGATATCATTAATAAATACGGATATGAAAATCTTTTCTAAAATTCTTGCAGACAGATTAAAACAGATTCTCCCAGGGTGGATCCATGAAGATCAGACGGGATTTGTCATGGGAATGGAGGGAAGAGATAACTGCATCAGGACATTACTAGCTCTACAGGTAAGGGACAGAAGCGAAGCCCCAGTCATACTCATGTCAATTGATGCCAAAAAGGCATTTGACAGAGTCGACTGGGGCTTTATGCGTGAAGTACTGAGGTGTTTTGGAGTTCAGGAAAAGATGATGAGGTGGATCCCTGCCCTATACTCCCAACCGGTGACGCGGGTAAGAGTGAATGGGGTACTATCACTGATAGTGGAGCTGCGTAATGGAACGAGACAGGGGTGTCCTCTCTCCCCGATTCTATTTGTGATGACTCTGGAGCCTCTCTTGGAGAGGATACGGAGGAATGGGGAAATTAGGGGCATAGGAATTGGGGAGAGGGAGCACAAAGTAGCAGCGTATGCTGATGATGTTTTGTTATATATCACTGAACCAAGTACCACGATCCCCAAAATAATTGAAGAACTAGTTACTAGACCAATATGGAAAGCTATCAAATTTTAAAGTAAATACTTCTAAAACAGAGATTTTGAACATCTGCCCTAAAAAAGAGCAAGAAGAGGTCCGATTAAAATATCCCTTTAAATGGCAACAGAAGGAAATGAGATATTTGGGAGTGAAGCTGACGGCGTCAGTGAGAGCATTATATGTAACAAATTATATTCCATTATTAAATAAACTTAAGGAGCACATAAATAAGCTGAGACGGGCAAGCCTGACGTGAATAGGAAGAAAAACAGCAGTAAAAATGTATATATTATCGAGATTAATATACCTATTTCAAATGATCCCTATATCAGTTCCGGCAGACTTTTTCAAAAAACTTAGAACAATAACACTAAAATATATTTGGGCCAAGAGACACCCCAGGATAGCCTACACAACATTAGTGAAGGGCAGAGAGGAAGGAGGTCTAGCGGTCCCAGATTTTAAAAGATACTATCAAGCGGCAGTAATCGCACACATAACGGAATGGATTCACAATAAAGGGGATAAATGGTGGGTGAACATTAAGAAAACACAAAGTAAGGCGGATTTGGGAAAAATGATATGGATACCAAAAAAATGTAGAAGATTAGCGAGCACCACAAATAGCATCACAAGGAACACGTTGAAAGTGTGTGACATAATAAATAAACAATATAAATGGGAAAATAACGGACCATTAATCCCGTTATTGAACACAGAATATTTCAAAGGAGGAGTATATGTACTTTAGTCAATGGGCAAAAAAAGAAGTTAATAAGGAATAAGAAAGGAGAAAGAGCAGTGAGAGGAAGGGGAGGGGGGTGAAGGAGGGAAGGAGGGGAGGGGAGGGGATAGGGGGGCGGGAGGGCAGGGAAGATGAGGGAAGATGAGGGTAAAAGACAATAGGAAGGGAAAGAGAAATGTGGAGAGGAGGAGACAATGTTTCTTTTTTTTTTTTTTCCCCCTCTGTAATGTTTTCTTAGAAAAGTGTCTTTGGGACGCTTCGAGTTTTATATACAATAAAAAATAATAAAGGTTAAAAGAAAAGATTACCACAATGATGAGTCAGAAGCCATAACCTTCCTTTTTTTTGAAGGGCAAGGTGAAAAAAAAGACTTGGAAGGCAGTCTGCTGAAGTGGTAAAAAAAAAAAAAGAAGACCCCCTTTTTCACAGTTTATGGAAGACACCCTCAGCTTCCCTCTTCCTTTGACCTGGTCTCCAGACATTCCTGCTTTGGCTACTGTTCAGCAATCATTCAATACCATTTTGGGTGAGGTTCATGATTCCATCTGGGCAGCGGATGATAAGTTTAAGTGTTTTGCTGACTGTCGCAGGCGTAAACCGCCTTCCCTACAGATTGGAGACAAGGTCTGGTTTTCCACTACATCAAACTCCAGGTTCCTTCATTGAAATTTTCGCCAAGATATATTGGTCCGTATACTATAATTTCTAAAGTCAATCCGATTTGCTTTAAACATTCAGATCCCCAAAGGCCTCAGGATATCTAACATCTTTCATGTTTCCCTTCTGAAGCCTTTAGTCCTCAATAAATTCTCTCGTCCTCCCTACCTGGGTTCCGGTCTTGGAGGGTGGTAAGGAGTACGAAGTTAGTCTAGTTCTGGACTTCCAGCTCTGTAAAGGCATTCTTCAGTACCTTGTGCATTGGAAAGGGTTTGGTCCTGAGGAGAGGTCTTGGATCCCTGCATCTGAGGTATTTGTGCCTCGCCTGGTGAGGAGATTTCATTTGAGATTTCTCTCCAAGCCTGGGCCTTGGCGGTGGAGGGGGGCCTCGTATGAGGGGGGGGGGGTACTGTCATGAACCTATAGTACATTCATATCCTGTCTGGTTGATTACCTCATTGGTTGTGTCAGCTTAGAGGTCGTGAACATCATCACCTGTGGGTAATCTCCCCTCAGTGAACTCCACCCTAGTGTCCAATTAGGGAGACGCTATTTAAGATCATGTGCTACGAGCCTCACTGTCAATCAATATTGAGAGTTTGGCTTCGTGTGTGGTTGTTCTTATTGTGTGCTCTGAGTCTTTTCCATTTATCGACCTTTGGCTTGTTCTGACTATCCCTGCCTGCCTGATACCCTGACCTTCAACTTGTTCTCTGTTCTCCTGTCTGCTTGATACCCCAAACTTGGTGTGCTCTCCTGGCTGTCCCTGTCTGCTTGTGGCCCTGACCCTGCGCTGCTGCTTCCTCTCTTCCACCTGTGCCAGCGGAGCGTGAGCTAGGAGACCCTGGGGGCTGCGACCTGGATCCAGTCGCAGCCAAATCCATCCTCACCAGCAGACTAGAGGCTCTGGCGAACACCTACTGGCTCTTAGACACATCGCCCTGGGGAAACAGATGCACTAACTCCGTGTGTGTCTGTGTCAGTGATCCAGGGACCATCTTCCCATACCAGCCAGAGCACATTAGCAGCAGTCAGTTGCTAGGTCCACAACCTTAGCGGTGTGCTTCGCAACCTTAGAGGTGTGCTTTGCACTTCAGTGGTGCGATTCGCATCTGTCACCTGACCCCAGGTGACCTGACACTCAGTTATTGTTCTTCTACTGCATACTTTGAACATATATACTGTCAATGTTTGTTAGCTATCCACAGAAATACTATAGTAAAATAATTAATCCTTGATCTTTGCACTTACACTATTGCCAGGTGTGCCAGAGGGGCTGAGACTGTTCTTGGGGTTGAGAGGCAGAGTAAGGCCACTTTCACACTGCAGCGCAGCCGCTGAAAACACTGCTTGTTTAGCAGCGCTTAACCGGCACTGCAGTGCCTCTTTTGAGGTGGGAGCGGGGCACTTTTAACTTTCCCAAGGGGGTTTAAAACGCCAGTGTAGCACCGCTGCCGCAGCGCGTTGCCGGCGCTTCAGTAGCGGCGCCCATTCCATTCATTCCAATGGGAAGGGCGATTTAGGAGCGGTGTATACACAGCTCCCGCACCGCCCCAAAGATGCTGCTTGCAGGAGTTCCGTGAACGTGCCGCAAGCGCACCTCCCCAGTGTGAAGAGTCACACTGAGAAGAATGGGCAGGAGATTTGAGGTGGTCCGCCTCAGTGTGAAAGTGACCTAAGGGAAAGAACATAACTGCGGGGGTATCGCTACACTTTTTTTGTACATTCCTTCAGTTACTTCATGGTTTCCCGGCCTGAGTAAATTATATTCTACATCCCAGGAAACTTCAGGAGGGGAGGAGGGGTTTTACCAGCTAATCACACCCTCCTGCCTTCATGCCTGAGCTAAAGACAGGCGGATTCCAGGAAGTAAATACTACATTTTTTTTTCAAAGTGATTTCTCAGCAAAATAAGGCATAGAGACATGGATAGATGGGGAAGTGTGCTTTAACCACTTCAATACCAGGCACTTAGAACACTTCCTGCCCGGACCAATTTTCAGCTTTCATGCATTTTGAATGACAATTGCACGGTCCTGAGACATTGTATCCAAACAAAATGTTCTCAAGTTGTCTTCCAGGACAGCCTCTGAGACCTTGGGCTCCTCCCTTCTGGACAGGAAACACATCCCCAATTGAAAATAAAAGGCAGTCCTCCAGGCCCCATACCTCAGTATTTGTGTTTCCTCCGGAAGGATAGGTCGCACATCAGAAGCCTTAAGGAAGCCCCAAGTCTCAGAGGTTGACCGGAGGGGTCCTGGATCACACAGTACCTTATTTGACCGCACAATCCCTCCCTGGGGAAGGGAGAGGGGCTGTGACCCAGCCGGCTTCAAGCCTCGGGGAGAGGCAGGACTGTGATGGCAAACTGCCAGCTGCTCCTTCCATCGGGTCTGGGGAGCCGGCTCAGGCGTGCCTCGTGGTGAGGAGGCGTTGAGGTGTGGCTAGCCTCATTTAAACGGCGCAGATGGCGGGAGTGGGGCTGCTGGTGGGTCAGTGTCACACAGCAAGGCTGCAAGTAGACACAGGGTCAAGCGGCATGGAGGGTCCAGCATGCGCTCAGGAACCAATGGCTGCAGGCACCAGCTCCTCTCAGGTAAGCAGGGGACCAGGTCCTTATTGCTGTTACTATGGGAGGTTTATTCTGAGCTATGGGCTAGATAGACTAGTCTCAGCTTCAGTAGCACTTTTTCTTGTTGTATGTTGTACCACACAGAGGTGTGGATGTACTGGATCAGCCCTGATGTTTTATGCCTTTGTCTCCTCACTTTACGTAGGTTAATGCTCAGGGTAAGGTGGAGGTGGCAGGTCCCATGAGAAAATGTGCGGTGCGTGCGGCCAGGTTAAGCTCTGCATGGGAAAAACCGTTGTGCCACAGCTGCGTAGATAGCTTAGTAAGAGACGAATCTACTACAGCTTGTCACAAAATTTTGTGTTCAGTGAAGGATGGGTTATCCTCAACCTTCAAATCCTTTAGGGGTTTAATTGAAAAAATGCAGGTCCCTGCAGTCCCTGTCAGGCCTATCCCCACCAGGGGGGAGGAGGATAGTCCTGAGGAGGATCTAAGATCCCAATGCTCTTCAGAAGCTGATTCTGGTTCTGAAGAGGAGAGAAGGGATGCAGAACCCTCAAGGGGCTCAAGATACAAATTGTCGTTAGAAGATGTAGACAATTTGCTAAAACCTATTTATGACACTCTTGAAATAGAAGAGGAGAAGGTACTATTGTCCAAACATGATCTGATGTATGAGGGATCACGGACAAAAAAGTAAAGAGTGTTTCCAGTCCACAAGCCCATGGAGTATGTAGTTAATTTAGAATGGCAGGATCCAGAAAGGAAGCCATTTTTTTCAGGAGGTCTGAAAAGAAGTTTTCCCTTTGAGGCGTCCAAACCAAAAAATAAGGTTCCTAAATTGGATGCACCCCTTTCTAAGGTTTCCAAAAAATCAGACCTTGCGTATTCGATATTGGAACCCTAAAGGACCCGATGGACAAAAAAAGAGATGTCCTGTTACGCAGAGTGTGGGAATCTACCTCTTTAAGTCTTAAACCAGCTCTAGCAGCAACATGTGTAGCCAGAAATGTAGACCGTTGGCTTACACAACCCCAGACACACCTATCGGCTGGAACGTCTAGGCAACAGATTTCAAAGTAATTTCCACTACTATTCAAGGCAGTAGGGTATTTGGTGGATGCTTCGGCAGAATCAGTGAAAATGGCTGCCAGATCAGCTGCCCTAGTCAATTCAGCTAGACGAGCACTCTGGCTGAAGACCTGGACAGGAGACTCAGCATCCAAGCTGCGCCTTTGCAGCATTCCTTTCTCTAGAGACCATCTGTTCGGTGCAGGTCTGGAGGAAGTGCTGGAAAGCACGGCTGATAAAAAGAAGGGCTTTCCGGAAACCAAAAGGAAGTCAGTTAACCGGAGGCCCTGGTCCAAGGCAGCAAGCGACACAGGGTTGCGAAAGTATGCCAAAGAAGCACTGGACTGGGCATAAGGGCAGAGGGTAGAGGAGGAATACTCTTCAATCCTCCTCAAAAGCCCGCAAAGAGTCAATGACCCCTGTCTCCCAGTGGGAGGAAGACTGGGGAAGTTCTTCCCACAATGGGCAGCAGTCTCCTCCAATGCGTACATTCTGGATTTGATCCAGAACGGTTACAAATTGGAGTTCGAATCAATTCCCCCTACAAGATTACTGGTAACAAGACCGTCCAGAAATCAGGAAAAGGCAGAGGCTTTGAGTCTCCTGGTAGGACATCTCTTATATCAAAAAGTGCTGCTTCAGGTGCCCAAGGATGAGCGGGGTCAGGGATTTTACTCACATATCTTTGTGGTAAGAAAACCCTCAGGCAAGTTCCATTAAATTCTGAACCTGCGGCCCCTAAACCAGTCCTTAACCACTTACCTACCGGGCCACTTTTTTACATTTGGTGGTCACAAGCTAAAAACATTTTTTTTTGCTAGAGAATTACTTAGAACCCCCAAACATTATATATATATTTTTTTCAAACACCCTAGAGAATAAAATGGCGATCGTTGCAATACTTTTTGTCAAACGGTATTTGCGCAGCGGTCTTTCAACCGCGATTTTTTTGGAACAATTTTACTTTTTTGAGTTAAAAAATAAGACAACAGTAAAGTTAGCCCAATTTTTTTGCATATTGTGAAAGAGGATGTTACGCCGAGTAAATAGATACCATACATGACACGGTTGAAAATTGCGCGCACTCGCAGAATGACAACGTCCGGTATTTAAAAAGTTCCATAGGCGACGCTTTAAAAATTTTTAACGGTTACCAGGTTAGATTTACAGAGGAGGTCTTTTACTAGAATTCCAGAAATATATAGAATTAACCGCGCCCACTATAAAATGAAATCAAGAAGTGTAAAAAGTATTTAAAAGTAGTAATGATTAAGGCTGCTCGCAAATAAACAATAGATCAAGAAATTGTTCAAACAGAGTAATAAAAAAATGCAGCGCCCAAGGATATTAAGGAGAAAATAAGAAGTCAATGGTCAATATATGCAACATAAATAGTAAATAATAATAAAATATAATAAATAATTATTCTTCCTTTTAAAAAAAGGGTAATGACAAAATCTTAGAGTCTTATCCGAGTCTCACTATAAGCTCATAAATATGAATCAGGAGGGTACTCCTTTAGAGTCTTCAATGAAATAAGCCCCTAAGAGGGCAGCAAGTAATGGTAAAGCCTTTGTAGAAATCTTCATATAAAAGACATCCTAGCGAACCCTGGATTCTAGTAAAGATGTGAGCTTACCAGACTCAGGTAGAACATGCGCAGGGGTCACAATCCACTCAACGGGTAGTGGTGAGATTTCCTCATGGGAGGACTAAGTATAAATACTCGAATATCACTCTGAGCCTATTCTGAGATTCTAAAACAGTAATGGGAAAAAAATTTTCCTTCTTATTAATAAATAATATAAAATAATAATAAATGATAAATACAACGTATATAACTGGTAACTGAAGAATAAAAGAGGAATTATAGGAACCCGCGACGTAAAAAAATAATGAGACAAACTTGTTAAAGAACTAGATAA